>JPJW01002232.1:0-12680 GCA_000750755.1 Pseudogymnoascus sp. VKM F-4513 (FW-928)
GGGGGGGGGGATCGCTGTGATTTCACCCGATGGATGATGGATGATGGACGATGGACGACCGCATAAAATTGGGGAACTCTTGGGTTGGGTGGGGGATCATCGGTTCGGGTGGATCGTTGATTTTCAAGGTTATCTTGATGGACAGGCTCTTTATCCATATGATTCCGGCCTAACCGTGAGGTACATATCCTCGCTCGCTCATGCATGGAGTGCGCACGGGGCACACAGCTTGCGGTTGGGGCTGGAAGGCTGGAACCATATGTATAATTCACGACGAGAACCGGCAAAACCAACCTGCGGAACACGGCAATATAGAAATAATTGTTAGACCAACTGCCGAGAGATAATGTGGTCTGGCGGGTGATCAGGTGAAGAGAGATTGGCATTTGCCGCTTTTTACAGTACAACCCCTTCACGGTTCGGGCCAGCCCACCCTACCCTCGTTATGGGTGGTGTGGTGTTGGGTGTGGCAGTTCCGTAGCTCAAAACCCCCCCCGCGTTGTTCCGAGTTAGGCAGGTACCATCTATCAAAATACCAATATACCAATATACCAATATAAGAACGATAAGTAAAAAAACACTAAAATATACTGCCATATTCCCCCGTGATTGCGCAAAGCAAAGAAGTTAAGGCCACCTGCCTAATCTTGCCTAGGATTTCACACAGATTCGACCCAACCCCATCTCTGTAAATCTGCCGAGGCTTTATAAGCTTTTTGTAAAGCTTGTCTGAGATAAGCATTCCGGGGACTCAAGTTGCCTATTTGAGTTAATGGGTTGGTGTCTAGTCTGTCAACTGGCTGGGTGGGCGAATGTCCGTGTTTGTTTTCTCAGGTACCAGACGACATGACCATCGCAGTACAGTACCTCCATCACCACCGTTATCTTTCTCACCATCTCAACATCAATCTACCAATGACCTAGCCCCCGAGATAACTCACCCGTATTAAACAAGGTATTGAACTAACAGCTGTCGAATTCCTGCCTGCCTCCGTAATGAGGAAGGTGCAAGACCATGGTTTGCTCTAGACACGGCGGTTAATCTTGCGTGAGTGTCTAATCGGCCCTCAATAGTGCTCTAGCAATGCAGGTCGTTCCATTTTGTGAGAACCTACGTTGCGTCTATGCTCTATTTTATAACCTCTATCACCTTGAACGATAGAAAGGGAAGGTGGGGGTTGATGGCACAGCCGGTATTTTGACAGTTGACAGAGGCATTCATGACTCTACTCATGTTATTAATTAACAATCCTCGGGATATCAGCATTCATGACGGTTTAGGAAGGTATTTCAGACGAATATGCTTTACTATCAGCGTCGACATTTGTATATTAACCAGCCTTCTGTCCTGAATATCTCCTGTTATCTGCATCCCCAACGCAGTCTTCTTCTACAGCCAAATATTCTCTACTCCCCCCTTGTACCCATCATCTCTATCAACATGAAGCTCACCACTCTCACCAATGCCCTTCTCCTCGCGGGAACAGTCGCCGCCGCTCCAGGAACAGCAATGAGACGCGCACGAGCAACACGCCAAAGCAAGCCCATGATCCCAGTCGACGGGTTAACCGCCTTGAGCGGGCCGAACAACACTCACGTCGAGTACTCTGGCAACTGGGCAGGCGCAGTCCTTGTGGGAACTGGTTATACGTCGGTTACTGGCACTTTTACTGTGCCGACTCCCACCACTGATGGGAGTGGTTCGGCTTGGGTAGGCATTGATGGAGATACTTGCGGTACCGCTATTCTCCAGACTGGTATCGATTGGACGAAGTCGGGGTCGAGGATTACATACGATGCCTGGTATGAATGGTGAGTTCATGCCGGTTTTCTTAATTCTACTTACACTTTTTTTGACTCCCCATCTCGTCTTTTATATTCGAACCCGCAACTAACGGCGTCAAAGGTTTCCAGATTACGCTTATGACTTCAGGTATGATCTCCGTACACCCCAAGTGCTTCACGGGAAATTAACTATTTAACAGCGGCATCTCCCTGGCAGCCGGAAACGTCGTGACCGTCACCGTGACCGCCACTTCCAAGACCGGCGGCACAGCAGTTATCAAGAACACCTCGACGGGCCAAACAGTCTCCCACACCTTCAGCAACGAAGCCAGCCTCGGCTCGCTCTGCGAATACAACGCCGAGTGGATCGTTGAGGATTTCGATTCTGGCGGATCGCAGGTCAGCTTTGCTGACTTTGGGACTGTTTCGTTTACGGGGGCTTCGGCGGTGAAGAGCGGGACGAAGGTGGGTGTGACGGGGGCTAGTATTCTGGATATTAAGCAGGGGACTACGGTTCTTACGGATTGCTCTCTTAGTGGTTCGTCGGGTGTGACGTGCAAGTATGTCTGATTTGAGACGGGGGGATGGGTTTATGTTGGCTGAGAAGGGGTGTGTGGACTTGAAAGTTCGATTCTTTTGAAAAAAGATAGTTGGATAGGAGACTTTTGGTATCCAACTCCAAATATTGTTAGAATTTGACACTGTTTAGCTCTCATTGAATATATATGGAATTTTGACAGAAGTTGCAAAGCTGTATATTGAACCCACACATTATTCACGAATGTATGACCTGTGTTTTATTTCTCATTCTTGTCCAACGTCTAGAGTAAGGACGGGACACCAAGATGAAGCCATTAATCACTACTGGCTAATCATTTTCAGATTACTGCTATGATAATTCCACTAAACGAGGCTCGCCTCTTTGGTTCCGCCAGTAATTCGTGGACCTCAAAGCTTCAGGACATCCTTTGAACAGCCACGACCATTTCTTCCACAGAGGCTCTCCGATTTCCCAGCTATTAGGGTCCCAAGGCTCGCCCCAAACTATAAGCCCAGAATGCTCCCTAGATCCAGAGTCGAGGCTGAACTGTTCTCCTGCAAAGTCTTTACAGAGTTGATCCTCGTCGATAGTATCACCAACTTCTAACAAGCAGTCCCGAAGGTGAGGAAATGGGAATAGGTCGATATATGGGTGATGCACAATACTTTTTTGAAGTTCTGTAGGCCGGAGGGCTGGTGGTAATAATAGACAATAACTGGATATTGCCGGGTCGTTTGATGTGAATGGTGATATAATATCAGAATGCATAAGCTGGGGATCGATACCAAGATACCATGAATTAGAAACGACTGCCCGAAACAGATTGTACCGAATTAACGAGAGAAGATGATCAGATGAAAGAGGAAAGTAGGTGAAAATATCAAAGGTTATTGTTTTAAAGGCAACCTTTACTTCAAATACGCCTAGTTGTTGCTCCCGGCTGGTAGATATGTTGCTAGGGGATGATTCATCAATAGTTGATGGGTCCCATCCCTCATCGAGTTGCGTGACTTGTCTGCTCTCTGTCGGAGATAGACTTGTAAGTCCATAATTGTACTGATGACTACTCGAAATTCTTGTATGGTCATTGTACGTGTATACATCTTGATCTTGTTGGTGGCAAGATATTTGGTCCCGGACTTTGCGGGCTTTCTGCCGGTGTCCTGTAGAAAAATTAGATAAACGTCTACATCTCAGTTAAGATACAACGGGGTTACAAACTGTAAGCTCTTTGATTTAGGCGGTTTTGTCGCTGTTTACGTGTCGTCGTGTCTGATATCCCCGACCAGTCGTCTTCTGCACATTTTGCTTCGGTGAGATGTGCCATTGGTGCAAGGAATAGTGGCCTCATTTTAATGCTTATTACACGAAAATAAACGCTGATAAGTCTTGGAAAAGATATGTAGTTAATTTTCATGCATTAAAAAGTACTCTTAAGATTGTAAATCATTGCAGTTTTATTTAGAAATAACAAACACAAAAGCTCCGATGCTGGTTAACGACGGAGATAAGCAAGGCGGCTAAGTCCGACGCAGCGCCCACATCGGAGGAGCCGCAAAGGCACACGGTGACGGAAGATCGACACTAAATTGACACTACTGCAACTGGATTACGCACTAATCGCTTGCGCTAACCTAATTTAGAACAGTTCTACATGGTATCGAATGTCCTCCTATAGTTTAATACGTTTGTAATAATGGGTAATGTTTGAATGAAGAGCTATAAAGGTACAGCAATGTCCCGAAATATTGTTTCTATTCCATATCATACACAATAAGACAGTGACATATATTAAACTGAAAACATGACACAGTTCAACTGGTCTTCTACTGGCAATGACGTGGTAACGGCGTTTCCAGCAAGCGTTAATAACAAGACAAGTAAGTAAATACAACATAGAGATTAAGAACTTTTCTAAGATAAAAACTAGTTGTTATTACAGGCCCGAGCCAAGGTGGGATTGGCGCTGAGACAGCCCGGTCTCTAGCCTCCGGAAGTCCAAAGCACCTTCTCCTTGCAGGACGCTCCGAGAACAAGATCACACTCGTCATGGAAGAGGTCAGCAAGATAAGCCCAACGACCAAGGTTACATTTGTTCAACTCGACCTTGGCTCTCAGAAATCAGTGAGACATGCTGCGGCGGCTATCAACGATGCAACTGAGAAGATTGACATTTTGATCAATAATGCAGCAATAATGGCATGTCCCTACGCAAAGACGGAAGACGGAATTGAGTCTCAATTTGGCACGAACTATATAGGGCATTTTCTCTTGACAAATTTGTTGCTGGAAAGGGTACAAGCAGCAAAAGAAGGAGCTCGAATCGTGAATCTCACGAGCACTGGTAGCGCGATTGGAGAAATCAATTTTGAGGATGTTAATTTTAATGTAAGGTGCAGTCTTATCCGGCCTTTGAAAATCAGATATTAATACAGCTAGGACGGTAAAACCTACAACCCAATTGCTGGTTATGGTCAGTCTAAACTGGCAATTAATCTGTTCACAATGAGTCTTTCAAAGAAATTTGATAGCAAGAAAATTGCGTCTTTCTCTGTCCATCCTGGCAGTAAGTGATCACTCGCTTGCCTGTGTGCCCTTAGTTAACCACAACCAAACGTCTAGGCATAACTACTCCGCTACAGAAACACTTCCAAGACCCAGCTGTTTTCCAAGAGATCATCAGCTACGTTGAAGCCAAGGCTGGAGGTTAGTTATGTTTATTTTGGCTCTACAATATAGCAGAGCGTTTCTAAAGCTAATTCGAACATACCTTTTAGCTCCAGTGCAACTAGAACAAAAGAAGACCCTTCAGCAAGGATGCTCAACGACCTTAGTAGCAGCGTTAGACACGTCAATTACAGGTATGTTACTATTTGGCTTCGTAATTACATTTTTGGATCCCTGACATAGGCATTTTCTAGGTTCTTCTGGACTATACCTTGCAGACGCAGACGTTCAAAAGGAACAGCCTAAATTGGATTCGGACACAGCTGAGAAACTCTGGGACTTGAGCGAGAAACTGGTGGGCCAGAAATTTTCCCAGTAATTGAGCGATAATTGATAGCATAATATAATCGTCACTTGTTCGTCTGTTTCCACGACAGTTCAGCGCCATGGAGAGGGTATAGTCGTATGTGATTGTTCATGTCGTACGGTGCAATATACATATAGTCAGCTAAGGCCGTATAGCTGTTAGTTACGTGTCGTGTTGATCTTCGGACCTTGTACAGGAAGAAGGCTGTTGGGATAATGGTGCCCGTACACATGCATTCACAAGAAGCTAGAGTCTGTGAGATATATAAGAATAAGAAGTAACGGTACAGAAGCCCACTACTATCCTTTATTATCGTTGACCGCCGCCGCCACCGTCGCCGCCGACACTACCATCTCCAAAATACCGCCCGTGACTTCCTTGGACATTTGAGTAGTCATACATCGAATTTGGATTTGCTCTTGGGTCCATAGCTTGCTGGTTTACATGGGAAGACGCGTTCGAAGTTGGTCCATATTCTCCCTGCTGGCTTGGGGCATTTGCTATTGCCTGCACAGGAGTTTGCACCCGCCTCACATACTCGTCTTGGTGTGGGTTTGGAATGTCCCCAGTTCCTCCATATTGGTTGGGTTGTGAGTTCTGAAACCCACCATGTGCTCCAGGAACCCGTGCATATCCTTGGCCTCCTTGGAAGTTTGGTGCCGTGTTTGTATGGCTAGTTTGGGCCGGTGGTTGTTGATTTGCATATCGTTGGCCTCCTTGGAAGCTTGGCGCCGTGTTTATATAGTTACCTGGGGCTGGGGCTTGTTGAGTTGAATATTCCTGGGCCCTTTGGAGGTTTTGGCCCTGCCCTAGCGGTACCTGAGTGCTGGGTCGTCTTACTGGAGGAGGCATAGGAGCGTCTCGTTCCATACGCTCATAGGCGGAAGCGTCATCTGATTTACCTGTGGCATTTAACCTAAACTGATCATATAGCATGGTCGTCTCGTCCACTAGGTTGAAGTGCGAAGACCGCAACTGCTTCTGCAATTCCGGCTGGCTCTCACCCTCAAAGTGTGCAAGTGAAGAGGCAATGAGAAATGCATTTCGAATCTGTCTGCCATTCCACCTTCCTATCCCGTTTGAGTTTTCGTATTTGTTGAAGTGGTCTTCGGCGAATTTGAGGACATCACCCTTCGCCACAATGAGCTTTTTGTGACCTTTGGCCTTGCTTCGTTGTTCTTCAATCTCTTCGAGGCGTTCAATATTGAGTTCGAAAATTTTCTTGGTCTGGTGCAAGTTCAGGCTTTCGTATTTCAGATTCAAATGCACGCGAGACTTCACGGCCTCATCGAGAACGCCGCCACGGTTAGTCGTGAGAAAGAGAATTCCGTTGTAGTACTCGAGCATCCGTAAGAAAACTTCCATGGTTAGCTTTCACACATACCGTGTATCGGCAACAAAGCGGATGGTAGACTTACTCGACACAAGGGCATTTCGCTGGAGGTCCTGCCTATCTCGCTGCGTGATGAAGACATCGGCTTCATCCAGTAGTAAGACACAGTCCCACAAATGGGCCAAGCGGAAGATGTCGCTCAAAGAGGTTTCCACGCTCTCTGGGGTGAAACCAAGATCGCCACATGTAATGGGAAACAAAGGCTTGTTCCATTTCTGGGCCACGGCCTCGGCGGTGGCAGTCTTTCCTACACCGGGAACTCCGTGGAGGAGAATGACAACCCCTCTGCCTTTTCCTCGAATAAGGTCCTGAGATCCGAGCTCAATGCCATCCTCGCTCTCCTTCTTCTTCAAGAAATGAGCATGAACAAGTGATTCGATCATTCTCCTGTTACCAGGATCAATCTCAAGTTTGTTGAATGAATCATCCTCCTTCCCTTTCTCACTTGTGGGCGTTAGGTATCGGGAATCGATATTAACAAACTTCCGCTCCCAGACGGCGTAAGCAAATATTCGCCTTGGGAGGAGGGCGAAGTCTCTTTTGGACGTTAGAGTTTGCCTTGCATCACCAGCACCTTCCAAGAATGGCTCTCGTTTTATGAGATCGTTCAGGTCATATTCTTCAATGCCATCATCAGCAACCAGTATATCTTCCCGTGAATTAAGGAGTTCGTGAGTCGATAGACTATCCCAGGTGTTTAGGATTAGCTTGTCGGTGCTGTTCAAAAAATTTAGATCGCTGGAAGTGACTCTAGTTAAATCAGGTTTCCAACTAGGGGCAACATTGAAAGCCTCGGCATAGTCCACCAAAACTTCACTCTCTATATGATCGGGACTCTTGATCATGTTTCCGGCATTACTTTTCAGATCTTGAAGTTCATCTCCTGTGGGGCTTCTTGTAATGCTCCAGCCACTGTAGTAACCATAGCGTCTTTTGATGCAATCTACGACTTTGGCCCCGTCCGTTTCCAGCTGGCTTAAGCTTGCCTCCCAATCTTTCATGAACCTTAATGGATAAAGTTCTTGAAGTTTCACCACCTCTCTCTCGCCTGCGAATTCTTTAATGCTGAATTGCTTTGATATAGCTCCATATGACTCTCCATCGAAGTCGACATAGTAGCAGTACACCCAAAATTTTGGCCATTCAGGACGAATGCTATATATTCTCCATGTGGTCTGTTGGGTTGAGGGTCTTGCAATGTGTGCTTCTTTGGGAGTACTCGGAATGTGGACCAAATCTCCAACTCTGAAGAGATACCAAAGATCGTCAAAGCGAACCTTTGTCTTGGATGATATTTCTCTGTCAAACTGGTGGTAATCAGGTAACAATTTCTCCTCCACAAATTTGACATAGCATTTGACGTCTTCAAGTGCATCATTATTCGAGTATATCCTCTCAAGGATATCGGCCGCTTCCTGTTCGCCATCGTCGCTAGCTGCTTTGGCAGCGGGCTCCACGGGCTTGTCATTGTTAGTCTTTTCAATATTGTTCAAGGCCTGGATGGATCAGGGTCTTGAGTTAGCGTTGCCCAATATAGTATAGTATAGGACTTGGAAATTTCTGAGATGCGGGCAAATGGCCCACAATCTCTCATCCTCAACGAGTGAATTGAAGCATTGATGTTGTTTTTGTTTCCCTGTAGTAGGGGAGGAGAGATCTGATGCCACCGGGAGCTTCATGACGGCAACGAGTGAATTGTGAATCGCCCGCGAAAGAGAAACGGAGCATAAAAATACATATTCGCTAACTCAACTTACCTCCGTTTTATCGATGTCTCCCTGTGCAGTAAGGCTCATTCCGTCGTATTGCAATGCTGCTTGGGCGACTTTCTCTTCCATCTTCTTGATTTCGTCCTCCATCTTGGACTGGAGACGAATGAAATAGCGAAACGGTCGACTGAAACAATGAGGTTTGCCATCCCATGGATCACGATCACCATTCACACTACCAAGAACCCTCATGATTGCGGGTGAGTTTATGCGCACGCGGTGAATCCACGTGCTTTTACCAAGCTGACCTAAATTCGGATCAGGATCCTTTCCCGGATATGTATGGAGCTCGAGGTCATCTATAGCAGAGGCCCCGCCGACAAGTACTTCCATGGCGTAGGTACCCTCCTCTTCGCCATACCGATTCTTGAACTGGTGACTGTTGCAATATCGTACTTCCGGGGTAAATTTGACGGGGTCTTCGGACGGTTTGATAACTTCATCCTCACGGCTTTGCCCAGTCGCACTTGAATCGCTCGACGCAGCCCTCAGTCGTGCGCGGTTGACCGTCTCGGGTCTTGTTGGGCTTGAGGTAGGCGAATTTTTACTGCTTCTGTCTCTGTTGCGGTGGTTTCTTTTCTCTGCCACTAATCCGCTAATCGACGATGTAAGGTTTCCAATTCCTTTATCAATGCGCTCTAGCGACTCCTGAACTTTACCCAGCTCTCTCGCCGTGATTGTTGCAATTCTCTTATCGTCGTCGAGTGTGTCAATTCTCGCAGAGGCAGATGTTGGACCATCGTCTAAAGGTACAGATACCTCGGGTTCGTGAATTCCCCCGTTGGAATCTGTGACAGATGTAGGGACTTGAGCAGGCGATATTTCCGTCATATTGGCTAGTTTAGCTGCAACGAAGTAAGGTAGGTCAATTGTGGAAATGTTTGGTCAAGCAGAATCAGGTGTTCGGTATCTCAGCAGAGGTGTTGGATTAGTAGCCCCAGAATAAAGCAGAAGTAATAGACCTTTTGATTCAGGAATGTCAAATTCTCATAGACAAAAGGCTAGGAGAAAGGCCAAGCTACAAGCTTCACCCCCCATCCCACCACCATCCAGGCATCATCTTTCTTAGACTAGCACGCACAGAAAGTGTGATATTGGATGGAGACTGCATAACCGTGCAAGCGGGGTGACGTGGCGCTATTTGCAGTCTGCTGAAGCGTGCTGTAATTAGAGGAGCAGTGTAGCCTGAACATGGGAGTAATGCAAGCCTTCTTGCATATCGACCGTCGCAAAAGGGGTGGAGTATCGGGATGCCGGGACGGTACGAGCCGGAGCCTCAGAGCCCCCCTGTCAGCTGAACAACCATCCCGTCTCTTCATGCACTTGGCTTGCTAAGCTGGATTCTAATCTACCTACCAAAGGACGTATCTTTCCTATGGTGTCCTGGTTGGCGGACTGTTCGTAAACGCACTTATCGGATGCTTACACGTCGAGCGTCTCAGCTGGCTGAAAATATGTACTTTGTATATCTTCCATGCTGGCATATGCTACACCACCATACGAACGCATATCTCTTTTAGAGCGCCATCATTGTCGTTCTTGCCAGCCATGGGCTTGTCTTCATGGAACGAGGAGCCAGTTTGTCGCCCGATATAACCTGGACTGGAGACCGCAGCTTCAACAGGGCCCCTTTGCAGTATCAAACTAATGAGTCCGATATCGTTAGCCATGGGTGAGCCACAGAGACCTCTCGCCCTTCCGGCGACCATGAAAAAGTTGATGAATGATCCCCATCAAATTCAGATGTTTGATGAATGGAAGAACAATGACGGCAAAGCTATCCATCCAGGCTATGGAGAGAGAACCGAGTTCAGTCCTCAACTTTCTATGTGGATAAAACCTCAAACCGAGTAAAGCACAATTTTAAAAACCGACAAAATGTGCCAATGCTAATTCTCGAAATAGCAAGCTGGAAGGGCATTTGTCTTGTGCAGTTAAAATCGACTCAAGTTTCAAAGGCTTAAACTCTAGCTGGGACGATGTCTTGGAATATATCCAATCGTCAGAAAAAACTTACAATGCGAAGGCTGAAAAAAGTTGGATCCGGAAATATATACGAGAGAGCAAAGTCACCTCTCAGGACCTGAAGGTTGCTGCAGAACTTCTTCCGGACGACATGGGACTTTCGGTTCTTCGTGGAGGACTGTGCTTTATGTTCGAGGTGATTCTTCAAGGCAACGCAGAAAGATTCGATGCTGACGTATTACAGGCATGGACACAAAGAATTGATAATCGAGATAATATTCTGCAGTCTCTTTCTGAAGTCCCTCAAATTCTGTCTTATTCATCCTCCAATTTCAATACCTACAGAAAGGATGTAACGCTACGGAACTACATCCGGGATTTATATGCAATACTTTTAGAATCGCTCAATACACTCGTTGGTATTCTACTTCGGCAATACGATGAAGGATGTAAGTATGATAACCTTTATTAATAGTATCAGCGGCTAACCCAATTTTGTAGGGCTCAAGAAAATAAGAAAGCAGCTCCCACAAGTTGAAGCTCTGTCCGTGGATAGTGCTATAAATAACATCGAGAACGCAAAACAAAAGATTCAAAATCGAGTCGAAGTACTCCTTGGCGAGCGACAAGCTGATATCGATAGCAACGTCTTGAAGACTCTCAACGAGACCAAAGCAACCCGGGAAAAGGCCTTTCAAAACAGTACTCAGCTAGCTATTATTGATAGCAATCTCTCTGAGAATCTCAACGAGAGCAAAGCAACCCATAAAGGGGTTTTTCAAAACGGTACTAAGCTAGCTAATCTGATAGATGACGTGGTTGGTCTTACTCACGGCATGAATTCCATGGATGGGAATCTCAAGACCTCCAGAATTGAACAACAACAAGTTGGACAAAAAGTCGATACCATGGACCTAAATCTTCAAAAATACAGATCTGAGGTTGGGGACACGCAGCAAGCGTATGTACAAGGGTTCAGAGATGGAATGTCCCAGCTGAGGTTTGTTGTGCCTCTGACTTTAGGCGAGACCATACAAAATGCGCTCTACACCATGGGGATCGAGACCACATATAAACGTGAGTCTGATTTTGATGCTGTGCTTGAGCAGGCTAGTATGCTAACATTCTTTCACTTCCTCAGAGCAGGTTGCCTCACACACAATTCCTAGAGACCGCCAATTACACTACCAGCCTGTCAAACTCTTCACAGAGCAACTACTTGCTATCCTACAGGTGGATCCCTCCCTAGCAAGACATGAAGCAGAGCATATACTGCGACGAAGTAGTTCCATGCAGTCAGACGCACTTGGCAAAGCTCGATGGCTCCTCGAAACCTCAAATTTCAAGCAATGGTTTTCGCGAACACATTCTGGCCTTCTTCTCGTAGATGGCTATGGTAGAGAACACAGCATGGGAACGATGTCCCCCCTTTCTGTTGTATGTGCCTCGTTGACTGCTACTGTGGCGCAGTGGCCGGGTTTCATCGTCTTGCACTTCTTCTGCGGCGAGCATTCGAGGCCACAAGATCAAGTCCGCGGACCCAACAGTCTCATGGCTAGCTTAATAGCTCAACTCATTCTCTACACAGACATAGAATTGGATTTTGTAGAGCACAATCTCTACGAAGCGGTTTCTCGCAAAGACCTTTCAGCCCTGTGTGAGCTTTTTGAGCTCCTCGTTGTCAGAGTAGAACCATCCAAGATCATATGCTGCATTATCGACAGCATCTCGGATTTTGAAGCGAATTGGGGTGCAGAAATACTCGGTGTCGTGGAAAAGTTACGACGGCTGATTGACCTTCAACGGGAGGGTCCAATCTTCAAATTGCTCTTGACCAGTGCCAATAGAACACAGAATCTTCTCAGCGTGGTTAATCAGGCTGCTGGTGAACACGTCTCACTGCGCGCGGGGAATTCTCCTGGTCGTACCACGAGAGATCGCCTGGGTGGTAACATACAAAGACCATATCTGACCTCGTCACCTTCGAGGGTTTCTAATTTTCAGTCGCCGCGAGGTGCTGAGGAGCAACGAGATTATTCGTACATTGGAAATTCACGTGGCAATCAAGGATGGGGTCAGTGAGTGTTGGTTTTGCACTCGTCAAATAGGGAGCAGTGGTAAACAGTCGCCCAGGTCGCCCAGGTCGCCCGTCGTCGCCCGTGGTCGCCCACGTCGCCCACGTCGCCCGTCGTC
>JPJW01002235.1:0-25312 GCA_000750755.1 Pseudogymnoascus sp. VKM F-4513 (FW-928)
TCCCCGACCCCCACCCCCCTTTGTACCCTCAAATGCGGAGGAGGATAAACATAATATCGTACATTAGCCGAAAAGCGAAACCTCGACCAGTCATGGGCATACATTTATATGAGAAGCCAGATATCCGTAGAGTCGTCCTAAATTAGAGACTATTTCCCTGGTTTGACGTTTCTCATATTCGAATGAAACTGCGATCGGCGATGACACGGGATGCATCTCGGCCTACAAATATTCCCGTCTTATGTATTAACTGTCTGTATCACCCTGTGTGACAACCTTACTCCATTGTGCACCCTAACGTTCTAGTCCGCTTAATTTTATTCGTTGAAGGCTAGGATTGGGTATGATTTCATGGTATGCCTTTTATCCCCGGATGAGGATATAAATCTGCAATATATAAAGTCCCCCCTTTCCTTTGAAACCTCCCTCCCTTGAGATGTAAAGCAAACTTAACAAAACCGCAAACTGCATTCCAGGTTACTCAACTCCGACTTCCATACTTTCAGCAACTGCTCCAACGTCCTAGTACAAACCATCGTCGTCTATTACGATGCTCCTTAAATCCGTCTGTGCGGTTGTGGCAATGGGCTTCACTGCTCTTACCATTGCTCACCCTACTTCGAACCAAGAAAATACGCTGGAGAATTTGGCTAACCGGGATACTTGCCGTGGCGAAAAATGCGGTGGTCTTGTTGGAATCCCATGCGAGTCCCCATGCACTACTTGTGTAATTGAGAAAGGCTGCGCCGACTGCTTTGGATATTGCAGGTAGAAATGGGAAGTGCCAACATCAACATGACGTTGGAAAGAGGGGGCCTTTTGGTGGATAGCCGAATGAAGGGTTATAAAATGTCATCTGTCAGATACTAGCTACGCAACAGAAACTATCACACAGTTCGCACAACAAGGCATCGACCGTACACAGCTATTTGCAGACCAATGACACATTTATTATCATGTATAATCCAATAGTGTACGTAAACTTATGATATTCCATGCGGAGATTTCCGTCATGCTCCATCGATGCTTACTGGTCTTGCCACTAAACGGCAGAATTTGGCCCGACTGCAAAAAGATGCTTATTTTTCTTGCCAAGAATTGATCTTCCATCCACCATTCTCGATACGAAATTCTTGTTACAGTCAACGGAAGAACGTCCCCGGATGAATTATAGCAGGGATGTATTTTTGCGGGGTCTGTCTCTGCGGGCTTTAACCCCGGAATTACGAAGCATAACGTAGATTTATAGTTTTAGAATATAAATTTAGAGTCAAAGGCTAATTGAGCGTCCCATATAGACAAACTTACACTTATTTAGTCTATTTACAAGCGTATTTCCATGTCTTGCCAATGCCTTATATTTAAAATATGAAGCAGCGGCCAGAAATGTGATATTCGGCTCATCCCATTCTCTTGCCATTCCATATTGAGGCCAAGGCAAGGCTTTTTCTCACAATACCAAGTTTACTAGCAACCCCGCATTTCTAATTGTGGCGCGCGGAAAGATAAGTTGCCACTTTCATGAAATATACAGTGCCGTCCAATTGCGTTGCCGTATTTATCCGCCGAGGGTTGCACTGATCGCAGTATAACACGGTTAAACACTGACATGCACGCTTACTTTGTGAACCACCGTGGGGGCGTTATCATACTAAAACTTCCCGAACTGCCTTTCATGTTGCTATTCGTCTTAATGATACAACTGGCCAAAACAATTAATTGTACTCCTTGTTTCCAATATATCACATATGTTCATGTGTGTGCGGTGGCGCTAGATACCTTTCTTTTCTATGATTTGCTGTAGATTTACAAGAGAATGAACTGATCCGATCATAAGTGGCTTTTGTTTCGGACTCAAAGATATACCGATCGGGGAGCCGCGTTCTTTCTAACTATATAATGCGCCTATCAAAGAACATATTTATATGAATTTACCAGAGGCTAAACTCGTCTGACTCTAAGTGGCTTTTCATTCGGACCTCGTGGTGTGCCGATCATGGACTTGTCTCTCACTCACCAATAGTGCATTTGGCATTCTCATAGGAATATCGGGCCGCTATTTTGTCTCTACGATAACATGATAATAACATAGCTCTCCTAAAAGTATAAAGGAGGCATTTCGCACCTCTGTTTTTATTCCATCCACCATCTCTTCAACAGACAATCCACACAATAACACGTGTTCTCACAGAATTCTCCGCACGAAACAAGCAAAGTAAAAATGAAGGTCTCCGCACTTCTCAGTATTGCCTTAGCAACTATCGCCCTCGCTGCCCCCACCGCCGATTCCGAGAAGCTTGATAAACGTGAGTGAACACCTGAATGAGAACAAAATACCATCTCGTTGTCCTGCACGTCGAACATACTCATATATTTACTTTTAATCGCTCCAGGTTCATGCCAAAGTGACTGCAGCAATTTGGCTTCGAGGCAATGTGCCTCGTCTTGCTCTGGAGCCACAAGCCCCAGCTGTGAGGCACAGTGTTATACCAGCTTGTACAATAGCTGCCTATACGAATGGTGCTAGGCGGTGCGACCAGAGCTACAACAATCCGAGATTCAAGTGGGACCTAGAATAATAGAGCCTATGGAAACCAATACATCTCGAGCTTGGAAACAGGGGCAGTGAGGGGGCCATTCTTTTATTTTATGCCGGCCTTGGGACGGGTAGAGGGGGATTTCAGGGGTCATTTGTGGATTTGTTGGTTATGACGGCAAGCTTTCGAGAGAACAGACCTGTAATCAACAGCCCCAAATTGGTCAATGAATTTAAGTTTTTATCATATCTAGTTATTCATGATGGCTAAATACAAATCGTGCTAAACCACGGGACTATATTCAAATATGCCATGACCTATTCGTTGGCATCCCAGAACTTCCCTGCAACCTTTGCCGCCTGTGCAGCCTCCTTTGTGAATCTCACCCACTGTCCCGCCAAAATGATATCATGTACACCATACGGAGTAACCTCCAAGTCCACCTTGTTTCCTTCCACGGCCTTGAATTCTTCATACAGCTGCACGTTGTGGTCGTACAATATTTCACTCTCCCCAGTTAGGAATAGCAGCGGCGTTGGAGTTGCAAACGGATTCCCCAGAAATTTAATGTTGGGATGTCCCAGAGTAATCCCACTCTCTTTGCTCGGCATCAGAGATTGCGCACCCCACATACCAACCATCTCATCTAGGTAGTCGGTCGGCGCATTGGGATGCATTTTCATCGTCCCTCCTAGAGTCAAGGCTCCTTCTGGGTCTGCCCACGCTGACCAGAGCCACGCACACGCCGGAGACGCCAATTTCGCATCTGGGTTGTCGGAGATGTAGCGCAGTAGAGCCAGTGATAGATTGCCACCGGCGCTATCACCCGAGATTGTGATTTTCTCGGCTGGGATGCCGAGCTCATCCGTAAGATATAAGTAAGACGTAATGGCATCTTGCAAGGGTGCAGGGAAACGGCATCCCGGGTTTGAGGCGAGCCGATACTGTGGTGCAAAGACGTGTGTTGCGGCAGTGTTGGCAATGAGCGTCTTCGCAGCAAATCCAGCGTCACCGTCCCGTCCATCCCCAATCGTGTACGCGCCACCGTGGAAATGAAGAACAACCTTGCCGACAGCAGAGCCCGAACTTGGGCGGGCAGGGTACCATGTCCCTCCAATGGTCTCGGGTTTAACCTCGGGGTCTAGATCAACCACTCCGATGTACTTATCGGAGGGCCCAGGCTTGATCACCGCAAACCGCTTGCCTTCCCAGCCGGGTTTGAGGCTCAAGTTAGTCTTCAGCCGAATAACGGCGGTCCATGTGAGGTACGACTTCACGACGAAGACGCCCAACGCCTGTTGATACGTCCATTTTGGATTTGGGCGGCGGGAAGCGAAAAGGTAATAGAGCATCCAGAATGGAAATTGAACGGCACCAACACCGATTGCCCCGGCCGTGGCAATAATTTTGCCAGGATGGCGCGTGTAGACGGAATCTGAGGTCATTGTCACCGTTTTTGTGGCTATAGTGTATACCTATAGTGTATACCAAACAAATTGGATAATATAAACCGGAATACGCAGGGGAGAGGGTTAATATAAGCTTCCAGATATGCCTAAAACGACCTTCTCAGCCCTCCATACCTGTTGTGGTTACGATGTGTTGCGATTGACCCCATGGGGAAAATGATGCGAAATATTGTTGAGAAAGTTCGAGGCCGAATTGCTTGTGAAAGACCGAGGAGCGAGGAGTATTTTGGTGGGGTAGAACTGCTTTGCTACAGTAAGTTAAGTGGGTCAACAAAGACGGAATGACGCTAGTGGGGACCAATGATCCAGGAACGGAGAAGTGAAGATTGACGTTTATCGTGATTGGTATTTACTATGTAGGTACGAACAAACTCGCATGGCTTTGGCGTTACTGTGCCTAAATGAATACCCTACATCTACCACTTCGCATTTTCCAACTCTTTTGCATCACTCTCTTCCCACGGGTACACCTCCTCAGCCGCCTTAATCAACTCCTCATGCACCTTTGATCTTGGCTTAATCGATATCCGGTATGGCATAGGGCGACTAACCGTAGAGGCTTCAAACTTGATCTCTGGTTCCACCACTTTGCCATTTTCAACGAGCTTCTCAATGTTGAATACCGTGAGAACTTGTGCAATGGTCATGAAGACTGCGTTGTCGGCGACGTAGCGGCCTGGGCAGATGCGGCGACCGAAGCCGAAGATGAAGTTACGCGGGTCAGTTTCTGGCTTGTGGGTTGGAGTTTCGAGGAACCGCTCCGGGCGGAAGATCATAGGGTCTGGGTAGACAGCAGGATCGTGGGTGAACCACCTGTATTATTGTTAGTGACTGTGTGCCTTCGGAAGCTTCATGATCGTGGCATATACCAAGTGTTGGGAAACATTATAGTCCCCTTGGGAATCCTGTAACCTCGGCAGGTATCCTCTGCGGTGCTGGTGTGGGGTATGCCCATAGGCGCACCGGGATGCCAACGATGTGTCTCTTTCATAACTGCCATGATATATGGCAAACTATCACGGTCTGCGCTAACGGGAAGTCGTTGGCTTCCGATAACGCGGTCCAGTTCCTCCTTGGCCTTCTTTTGAACGTCAGGGAATACACTCATTGCAAGGAAAAAGGTCATTAGCGAGGAAACAGTCTGAGATAGTTAGCAGTACCCCTATTAGATTGAGAGTAGGTGAATTACTGTATCAGCGCCGCCAGTAAACAGGGAGAGGGCGGTCCACTTGTGTATAAACTCCATTTCCGCGTCGGTGCCGATATCCTCAATGGCCTGAGACAGGAAAGACGTTTTATGTTTCTTCTCACGCATTTGTTGCTTGACGAATGCGTACGGCTGGTCGACACACTGCCTCAAAGTATTGGCCATTTCACGACCAGTACTCTTGAATGATGTACCGGGGAAACCATCTGGGAGATATCTTACTTGTTTCCGTTAGAGCCACTATGCTGCTTTGTTTGTATAGACTTACAGAAGGGCATGATATCTACCATCCACTTGCCAGGAACTATGGCTTCAGCAAATCCCTTCATGGTCAACCCCGCCAAGTCAATTAAGGGGTCTGGGCCATGAGATTCAGCTGTGTAGCCGTATGTAATCTTCAAAATAACCGTGCCGGCTTCTCTGTACCTCGTGGTTAGATTTATGCGACGCTTGGTAAAATCAAGGTTATTCTGAGTAAGAACTTACTTTCGGATGTGAGCAAAAAGATCATCCGGGAAATCCAAAAGGTTGAGTAGAAAATGCGCAGACTCAGCCTCCTGGACACTATCAAACATTGTGACGGATGTATTAGTACTGGCAACCTTGGCAATATTCTTTCGGTGGATCTTCCAGGTATTGTTATTCGGGCTCATTGCAGTTGCATTTTTCCATCCCACCCTAGGTAATAGGTTAGCAATTCTAGAGCTATGACTGGACTGGCCCAAGCTTACATTTCACAACTGAAGACCTGACTAGGCCGCGAAGAGTGAATTGCCGACCGGTCTCTCATGAGTTCAAAGGCAACTTCAGGGTCGTTGATGACTACTATGGGCTGTCCCAGGACTGTGATTGAGCTGATTGGGCCTACAAGTAGCACGTAGCTTATCGTTAGCTTGTGTCTCTGTGTGATGTTGTACGACAGCCGTTATAGTTTCACATACCATAGAGATCCTTATGCTGCAGCCAGTGTAGCCATTCGGGCTCACCGGCCTTCGGCAGGTCATTGATATTACCCAATACTGGGAGGCCTTTCGGACCAGGAGGTAGTGGTCGGCGGTCACCTTTACCCCGCAATAGTCGACTGATCACGTACAGAGCGAGGACACCACATGCGACGGACACCGTTATAGTAGGCGATATGACGGTCATGTTGACGTACAGTACAATGTTGGTCTTTAAATAGCAAATCACCAAAGAACAATAAGGAAGCAAAATAGCAATTTTATTATTGTACTGTACAGATAAATGCCAGCAACGCGCCTAGCGAAAAAAGGCCGGGGTGTTCTGGCTGCATGATGCTGCATCCAGCGCCAGCCGAAACAGAGACTCCAACAACACAGTCCCCTGTAATCTTATAATTGATACATATAGATATGATATATGGGAGTTAAAAATCCCATGTTTTTTCAAGGACATTAACCTATACAACATTTGAATTCATAGTGGCATCGAACTATTTACGTTAGGTGTATGGGGGGTTCTGTGGAAAATATTACCAACCTCACTCCCCCTGCGCTTTGAATGTTTCATCTTTCAAGCTGACAGAGGCCTTCCTTAGCTCACAGCCACAACCGCCTTGGTAGCCCCGCATGGACCGACCGCCTTTAATCGCATTTATTTACTCGATGGATAGCCACCGCTGTTGATAACAAACAAAGTATATTCCTCCGTTCTCCTCACCATGTCGTGGGGTTCTAGTGGCCGCCGATCTATTAATTAGCCTGTAACCAACTCTTCGGCACTACTAAATTCCTTCTAATCAACCCGTGGGACCTTCCAAGCCCCTGCCAATCCCGCGCCTTGGCATCTCTAATTCCCCCTCCAACTCGCCTCGCCGAGACGGGGGATTTAATTCCGTACGTTCGGACAACAGCACTCTTTAACCTTAAACTGTCTTCTGAACATGGCATAGAATAAGTAGGTCAAGCTGTCTCCTTCTGTCTCTCTCTTTCGTTCTCCCTCCCTTTCTTTCCCACCCTCACCTCACCACGGACCCATTCCTGGTATCCAAAATGTTCCTCACTCTTCCAACCATGGCGGCGCTTGCCGCCCTCCTCCCAGTCACCTGCGCCGCCGAACCATACTCCACCTGGATGTCCGACACCTTCATCACCAAAGATATCCCCCTCCCACGCAGCTACCCCCAAGCCGTACTCTACCGCGGCATTGAATCTGTCTACAACGTCACCGGCGACGCCAGCTACTTTAACTACATCCAGACCTCCCTGGACGCCATAGTCGACGCCGACGGCAACCTCGGCGATGGCTACACCTCATCCAAGCTCTCTCTTGATGACCTCCGCGTCGGCCCAACCCTCCTCTATCTTTACCGCGAAACCGGCGACGAACGCTACAAAACCGCCGCCTCGCAACTCCGCGACCAACTGGACATTCAGCCCCGCACCCCCTCAGGCGGCTTCTGGCACCGCAAGCCCGCCTACCCAGACCAGATGTGGTTGGATGGCATATACATGGCCCAGCCCTTCTATGCGGAGTGGACTGGCATGTTTGATGCGTCGAATGAGGAGATCTGGGACGATATTGTGCTGCAGTTCGATTTGATCGAGGCCCACTGCAGGAACAAGACGAGTAACCTTCTGGCGCATGGGTATGATGAGAGTAAGGTGGCTGTGTGGGCGGATCCGGAGACGGGTGCGGCGCCGCACGTGTGGGATCGTGCGGTGGGGTGGTACGCCATGGCGCTGGTGGATGTGTTGGACTACCTCCCTGCTGATCATGCGGGGCATTCTAAGCTTATCGGATACTTGGACACGCTTGCTGACGGATTGAAGAGGGCGCAGGATGAGAGTGGAGGGTGGTGGTTGATTATGGATGAGCCGTATCCGGGAATGGAGGGAAATTACATTGAGACTAGCGGAACGGCAATGTTTGCTTATGCGCTCCTGAAGGGGGGGAGACTGGGGTATATTGATAGTGCAACGTATCAGGAGACTGCGACTAAGGCATACGACTTGCTGACGTCGAAGTACGTAGTTGAGAATTCGGCTGGCGAGTTGGATTGGGAGGGAACGGTTTCGGTCGGGAGTTTGGGGGGTGATGGAGGTTATGAGGTGAGTCTTTCTATCCTGTAGGGCAAATTTGCGATTGCTAACGTTGGTGGTAGTATTATATCTCCCAGCCACTTACTCAGAATGACCTGAAGGGTGTTGGGACGTTTATATTCCTGAGTGTTGAGAAAGAGGCTTTGGGTGCATGATTATGACAGGAATATGGGCCCGGTCCTGGCCGTTCATCCTGAATGGGTATGTATATAGTTATATCATAAAAATATGATTTCGGATCTCGTATATGTCATTCTATCGCACCGTCTAAGGTAGCAATGCAGGTCTAGTGCTAATCTAAAGTACTGATTGTTCCTCTGCGTGTCCCTCATCCTTTACATCTCTCCCCTTGTCTGCATACTCACCATCGGAAGAGTTGTTGGCAGTAATCCGTGCCTCTCTCGCCATCTCCCTCGCAATCCTCGGCGGATCAAAGATATTCTTCGACCTCGCAAACACTTCATCAATCTCCTCCAGCGTCCTCCCACTCGTCTCCGGGAAAAAGAAGAACACAAGCGGCAGAATACAAAAGTTGGTCACCGCAAACACAATATAGTACCGGTTCTTGATCGAGCTGAACCCAATCGGCGTCACCTCCGCCAGCAGGAAGTTCGTGATCCACACCATCGCCGTCGACACCGAGTTGACAGCCGCACGCAGCTGTAATGGCGCAATCTCAGCAGCATACACGAATGTTACGCCCGCGAATCCAACCGTGAACATGAAGCTAAAGACGAACAAACAAATCACCGCCACGATCAACGCAGCATCACTCGTACCCTCCGATGTCGTCCCCGCCAGAATAGCCATCGTAATCATCATTACCGCCGCGCCCGCAATCATGAGCACGCGTCGTCCCAGCCGATCAATCGTCAGCGACGCGATGTATCCGCCCACAGGCTGCGTGAGCGGCATCGCGGCAGCTAGAATGCGGGATTTCGTCGGGTCGATGCCGAGGTTCTGCTCGAAGATCGTGGTGGCGTAGAAGGTAATCGCATTGATTCCGTTGATCTGCTGGAACATTTGTGCCCCGGATGCAAGCACGGCGCGGTGAAAGAGTCGCTGGGAGCCCATCGTGAACATGTCTTTGATGGAGCCGTTGCCGCAGGCATCGAGCGAAGCTTGGATCTCAGCGATGTCGGTATCAATCGTCTCGGAGTCTTCAGGGATGTCCTCAAGCACAGCTAGAATACGCCTCGCTTCCTCCAGCCGGCCGACTTTGATCAGCCAGCGCGGTGATTCGGGGAAGGCGAACACGAAACACAGAACCATGAGCGACAGCACAATCTGGAACGCCAGCGGGAATCTCCATGCTACTGCTGTTCCTCCAGGGACGAAGTAGAAGCCCAGATCAATCCATAACGCTATCGATATTCCCGTTCCGATAAACGTCCCGAGAGTCGCGACATCGGACCCACGCTTCGCCGCGGTGGATAACTCGGATTGCCATACAGGAACTGTGGCGACATAGCCGCCGGTACCGAGACCGAGGATGACGCGAGCGACGATGAATTGGGCGAGAGAGAACGACGAGGCCATGAGTACTGCACCGATGAGAGAGACGACGGTTGCGGCAAAGATGATGCGGCGGCGGCCGTGGACGTCACCGAGGTGGATGCAGGCGAGGGAACCAAAGATACCACCAACAGTGTAGAGAGCTACCACGGTGCCTGGGGAAGTTAGCACTTATTTTCTCATCTCACAATTCCGCTCTTTCCACTCCGCGCTGGCTGGTTGAATTCGAAGGAAGGAGAGGGGCAAGGAAAATCGGTAAGCGGACCTTGGATATTCGAGTTATACAACTGCTGCTTCCCCGTAGTATGCAGCGTGTCCATCTGCGGGAAAGCCCTGACGAGCGCATCAAGCGTGAGCAATCCCCCCATAACACCCTGATTATACCCATAGCACAAGAAAGCCGGGCACGTTACCAGCGCGATGGCAGCGGTATTGAGGCGCGGGCCGCGGAGCCCAAAGTACGGCGCCATGATTATGATGTGGAATGGCGTTGGTTATCCACGTGTAGTACTTTATGACGAGCTAGATGACATTGAAAGGGGGGGATAAAGAGGCGTATAAATGGCATTGAGAAATCATGGGAGCTTCAACATCCGGGCACCGGCGTGCTCCTAGCGTCGTGTTTTAAAGGGGGTCGGAAGTCGAAGTTACCGTCTAGTGCGTCTAAAGCCCCCACAAAACAAGCCAAGGACGCCATCTCTATCTTGCATGCGCGGATCTTGACTTCCTCTAGCATGCACAGCCGCGGTACAGACGTTAAGCTCCAAAACGTTGGTGACGTTGTATGCTCGCGTACAAGTTATTTTTGTTGCTGTCGATTGGGTTTCCTGGGCGTTTGGGTGCGGATTGAATATATTTTTGTGGGGAATGCGGGGGAGGGGTGCGGGGAAGTGGGGTTTTCGGCGGAGAACGGCGTCGGCGTGTGATTTTGGACGTCGGTAATGGCCGATGGGGGAGCGGTAGTCGATCGAGCTTCATGGATGCGATGTTGGACGCGAGGAGGGGGTTGGATTGTTCGGGGATATCAGGGGTTGGGTTTGTTGATTGTCGTGGGAATTGGAAGGTCGGATTTTGCGACCCGAGCTGAGTGTCGATTGGAAACCCAACGGGGAAAGACAGAGACAGATATACCCAAACGGATGAATGGGTGTAGTAGATAGCGCCACAGATTAACAAATGATAATCTAACAAATCATTAAAGTAATACATCACTCAGTCTGTCGCGTGGTCCCGATATGACCCTGTGGCGTTTTCGGCCTGAACCAGAACAGCTTCGTCGAGCTCCGCTGTGGGCCGGACCCCCAAAGGTTATCTTGAAGCTCCCCTTCCCGTGTAGCTCTGTGTTTCTTTTTTAATAATAGGGCTGTCAAATCTGGGGTTCCCCGGATTCTGTGGAATTGAGGTAGCCACACCCTCGGCGATGTGCACAAACACTCCACTAATTGCCTCGAAAGAACACCAAAGTCAAGACATGAGAAGGTAACTCAACCGGGATTAGATCAAGATGAATCAGTCCAAAGTCAGATCAGGAAGTCAGGTCACGTCAAGTCATACCAGTTAAGTCAAAATCATCTTCAAATCCATCCATTCAAATTCTCAAGCTATTACATATGCCAGTATATCCTCCCCTCCCACCATGAACCATCCAAACTCCCCTATCCCCCCATCCGTCCATCCATTCCATGCAACCACCCCATCCAGACGCCTAAAAGCAAATCACCACCCACTAATCTTCTCACAGATATCCTCCTCAATCCCGCCTCGGCGCCCGTCCCCTAATTCTCGGCACCGACCTCTTACTTCCCAGCCCCGTCTCCCCCTCCGGAAGCGCCGTGTAAACACCACCCATCTGCATAACCATTGTCCGTGTCTCCGTGACCGTCTCCTCCACTATCTCCGTCACTGTGCCCATCGCCGCGCCGCTCGTTGGCGTAGCAGTCAGGAATGGAGTGACGACAGGCCGTTTGGGCGTGACGCTGGATTTTTGTTGTTGCTGTTGTTGCCCTTGAGCAGATGAGGATGGCTTCGTGTTTGTCGACGGACTCGCGGTGACGGTGACAGTTGTCATCGTGCCTGGAGCTGTGACTGTGACTGTCACGGCGCCCTCGGGTGCGGGCGTACTCGGTGTGCTCTTTGTAGCAGTTTCCGATTTGGCGTCAGAGTCGTCACCCTTGGAGTCTCCCGTGCTGCCGTCGACGGGGACGATGAACTGCGTCTCCATCTCCTCCTTGATCCCGGCATTGTTGATATCCTGGCCCTTGATGTACTCCACTCTGCCCTTCGAAGAGGTGAGGCTCGCAGATGCAGACTTGCTCGCGGCCGATGTGATGTCAACATCCATACAAGTCGTGTAAATCTCCGGCATCGCCTCTCTGCCATCTCCAGCTGAGGTAGGCCAATCCCAAACCCAGTAAAGCGTGTACCTCTTGCTATCAATATCAGCAGGGAGCTTGATGTCGCTCTGACACCAAAGGTTGGTGCCCATCTCCGCGTCTGCCTCTTTGGGGAACTCCTTCTGTCGCTCCACCGAGATGGGATGGTCGTTGACTTGGTAGCACTGCCCATCATCGTAGTTTCTCGTCGCCAGCAAAACACCCCGGCCGTCGCCGCCCTTGCCGTCAGCGGTCCAAACTTTGTGGATGGTTAGGAATTTCTCGGTCACAAGCGGCTTCTCGGTGCCGTAAATGTACACTGTACCGCGGTTCTTGGGCTTCCCTGGGTTTGTGTCGGGGATAGTCACATGTCCATTCTCCTGATACCGCAGAGCGATGTGATCCCCTGCTTCAGCTGTCAATCGTGGTAGGCCAGGGGTATTGAGACCGGGGACAGATTGCGTGGCCATGCACATGGGGTCGCTGGAGAGTATTTTGTGTGGGCTGCGGCCATTGGGAGGGAGGAGATGGGTGAGTGCTGTGTCGGAGAAGAGGGCAGAGGAGCGGGGCACAAGACCGCGGGGGTAGCCGAGATCAGGTGTGAAGGTGCCGTTGGGGTTGATGATGCGGAGTTGCTCGACCCATGTGTGTGCTAATGTCCCGGGGAGAAGGGAGAGCAGAGCGAGGAGGGCGGTGGGGTGCATGGTAATGTGTGTCGTCCTGCGACTTTTGAGATACGTGTTTGCGGAGAGATTGCTCTCTATTTCTGGTATAGTATTTTTGTGTAGCAAACTGCTTGCAGATATTTGATTTGCTTCTTCAGGAATGTATTCTGTGTTCTGCGATCAAGAGATTTGCGATGGAAGATGCCGAAGATTGAAAGCGTCCAGCGATATATAGCGAAGAAATGAATAGCGCTTTCGAATGTGAATGAACAGCGCGGCAGTCCAGCTGCTACTGTCCAGCAGGTGATAAAGAAGAAGAGTCAGAGAAGAAGAGGTCTGAATGGGAGCTGTTCGGGACTAAATCTTTCATCTTGTCATTGTCGCCGGTGGCGCAAATAGGGCGGCTGTTTGATTTCCTGAATAATCAATATGAATAAGGAGCTTTGGGCGTGGTTGGCGGGGTTTCTTCTTATTGGCGATGGTATTGTGATAATGGTACAGACGGCATTGATGTGCCGAACAAAGGAATCAACAGGAAGAACAATGCGACGACAATGATGGACAATAAGAATGAATAAGCGGGTGCCGCCTGGGACTGGGAGGCTTTATGCGTAGCGACAAAGGACGACGATGGTGGGTTGGCGCGTGACCAAGCGCGCGCGCGTGTGGGTGCAACAATGAGAAGGGGCGTTTGTTTTGTCACTCAGCGGGGCGAAACGCGCAATTATGGTGATATGTCTCCATAATAGGAAAATAAAAGAGGGAACAGAAGTGTGAATAGAGAAATGGAGAATAGAAGATCATTCTGGCGGTTACTCACGTCGACCCTTAATGTCCAGCCGCCATGATGGGGACGGCGGCGGTCGCAACGATCCCCCACACCCCGCCCGCCAAGGATTTGGTGGTCAATCAAGCCGCAACCAACGCCTGTCACCCAATCAGTACGGCGTCTCACAACCGTCTGAATCGCCCCTCATCAGGGGATGGGAGGGGTAACTTAGCAGCCACACGGGTACTTGCATTAGTACCATAATGTGGCACAAACAAAAGTACCGCGCAGGTTTTAGCAGCAGCCACACCCTGAAGACCCCTGGCAGCCCAGGGCCATTGTCCCCTGTCAGCCAGCCATGTCCCTGCCACTCCCGGCGTCTGAGGCGTGTCGAGCCACAACTGCCAGCCACTGATGGGCAACTGAAGAGCACTGACAGCCAGGGGATCCCACCACCATCAACCACCATCCACCACCAGCCATCCCCAACCAGTCGCTTCTCCGGCACTGGCCCCGTACCTGACTGCACCCATGCTGCACTTCAACCCTACCTTATCCGTCTTATCCGTCGTCGGCGTCGCATGCACCCCACACCCACACACGCCAGCGCCTGCAGGCCTGCGATCGCATTTACCAGCGACAGGTCTGGGACAGCCTGGTGCTTCATAATGGGAGGGGTGGATGGGTATTGTGGGAAGGGGGTTCATCGGATTGTGGGAGAGGGGCTGTCATCGGCGGTTGTGGGCGGGAGATGGACGGCCCACGACACGCAGCCATGGCCAATGAAAGGCGCTGGCTTGGTGACGAGGAGGTTGATCGCGAAACGACAGTATTCGTACGCGGGAAAGAGGATGAAGAGACGGGATGGCACGGTTGGTGAGTGTTGGTCGTGGGAGGAGTGTGGGTTTGTTTGGGAGAGGCGGGTATGGAGTGTTTCTGCCACAGTAGGCGCGGACAATGGGACAATGGGAAATGAAGAAGGACTGAGGGAGAGTTGAGTTGGATCGTTGGTTGGTCAAGAGGAGGAATTATGGTAAGAGATCACGTGCATGTTTCCAATATAATGACAATTTGTCATTATGTTGGCTTTGCTGAATTTCATTGTTGGTTTTGTTCGTTTTGTTGCCTGTGAAGCTAACACGAGGTTAGGGCGTGTGAAACAACCCAACGTCACCACGGCATAAGGGTGGATACGAAGTAGCTGAGGCTGAACCTACTGTACGGGACAAGTCAACAAACCCATCACGTCTCTCAGCTTCCTCGAATCTACCTGTCTCAGTTGTTCTTTTCCAGGCGCCCTTCCTCACCTTCCCAGCAGTCTCGTTCCAAATAAACGCTCCCACCCTTGCTCCGATCTTATCAGTTTCGCTTCCCCGTGCTTCCCCCTCACCGTCGTTATTTCCGATCGTTCCCTCATTTATTACTTCCCCTGCCTCCCCTCTCCTTCGTTCCTTCGTTCCTTCGTTCATTCCATTCTCGGCTCTCTCTCCCTTGCTCCTTCCTTCGTTCCTTCCTTCGTTCCTTCCCTTCTTAGCCGTTCCTTCCCTTCCTTGTCCTCCCTTGCTCCTTCCCTTCTCACTCGTTCCTTCTCGTCCTTGTCCTCTCCCGCTCCTTCCCAATATCAGCCTATATACACACGGGTTACTTTGTGACATACCGACCCCGGTTGGTCGTCCGGCTGGGCGCATCACAATGCACTAATTCCAGTTATTTTTTGACATCAAACTTGGCTACATAAATACCCTGTAGGCGGCAACGGAAGTGCGAACAGATCAGGTGTGATCTTGATGTCTTATGCTGGTGTAACTGAGACTCCTGCAACAGGCTGATGTGAGATGTGACAAGAGATATAATTTGAGCAGCCTCGCGCTTATTCAGCCAATTTAAATACGTGGTTAAAACTGCTCTCTGCTCTTTTATATCCGTACTACTTCCAGCCGCCGAAAAAAAATTAAACATTGCACATTATTCATATTTATCAAGATTAATTTAAAACATGTGTGGAATCAGTACTGTCGTGACTCTGAGAGCACATGCTTCGAAAACATACCCAACGAGCACCAATGGGTCCCACAAAGTGGCCCCCGAATATCGCAAGGTTCTTGAGAATGATATCGATGCTAGTCTTCAGCGAATAGTACACCGTGGTCCCGATTCACGTGGTATCTGGATGAGCGAGGGCGGGCAAGTGGGTAAGACGCATTTTAACATTATATTGAACGACCCTTCGCGCTTAATCGGCGACAAGGTGTCGTGCGTGACCTTGTCCATATTCAGCTCACATCCCGCATGTACTGTGTTCGCCGTTGATAATTAAGCCTTACTAATACAATATGTTTTTCTACAGGTCTCGGACACTGCCGCCTCTCCATCATCGACCTGTCGACCGACGGAGATCAACCTTTTCACACCCCTGACGATACAATTCACTGTGTCGTCAACGGCGAAATCTATGGCCATGAGGAGATTCGAGCCGACCTCATTCGAGAATTTGACTACAAATTCAAGGGCCACAGCGACTGTGAAGTTGTAATTGCTCTATACAAGCACTATGGCCTCTCTTTCTTAAGCCAGTTGAGGGGCGAATTCGCGCTATGCCTGTACGATGAAACAAAAGAGCTGTTTGTTGCGGCCAGGGATAGATTTGGCATCAAGCCCTTGTTCTGGACGGTGGTCGATGGAAAGTTGCTGGTTGCCTCTGAGATGAAGGCCTTCCTCCCTTTTGGATGGAAACCAGAATGGGATGTGAGGAGTCTCGTCGATGCGGGATGGGTCATTGACACGAGAACTCAATTTAGGGGTGTAGAAAAGGTAAATCATTCCCATGGGAGTTGTCCGGACTCGACAACAGTCACCTGCGGTATTTTCGGGATAAAATCAATGTATAACAGATTCGCCCAGGTCACTATTTGATATGCACTTCCTTCCAGACATTGGAAAGCATGCAGTACTGGGATATGGAATATCCAGACAAGGTAAGCATTCTACAATGTCGCAGTTGTGATCTGGTGCTCAAATTCTACAGAGACAAATTGAGACCCGCTCGGAAAAAGAGATGGTCAATGGCGTGCGCGAGCGTTTACTCGATGCTGTACGCCTACGCCTACGAGCTGATGTACCTGTCGGCATCTATCTTTCTGGGGGCATCGATAGCTCAGCTATAGCGGGAATGATAACCCACTTAGCCAAGGAGCAGGGAGTCACAGCCGGTAGTCAAAGCCTCAAGGATAATGTGTGCGCCTTTACGATAGCATTTGATGAGAATAGTGGGCATGATGAAAGTGGTGAGTCAACGTCCTCTATATTTCGTTTGCGCGGCGGCATTGCGCAAATCCAGTGCAGACGTCTTCTTGTCAAAGGCCTTCTGCTAGCCTTCTGCTAATTGTTCTCCGTAGCAATTGCTACTCGAACAGCCGAATCACTCGGCTTGAAAATTATCAAAAAGCACATGAACGAAGAAGAGCTCGCCAAGTAGTAAGCATTCCTATATTTGCCCTATTTTTCCAGTGACTTCGATCTAACTTTCATAGTTTCGAGGATGCGACCTACCATTGTGAGCATTCGAATTTCGATCTCAATTTCGTGGGCAAATTTGCTCTTTCCGAGGTGACCAGAGACAATGGCTTCAAGGTAGTTCTTACTGGCGAAGGATCGGATGAGCATTTCGCTGGATACGTTCCATTTCTTGCGGAGTTTCTAAGAGAGCCAGATCTGGCATGGCCACAGTCTGCTCTAACTTCCAAGGATAGCTTACGCCAAAGTATTCTGGAGAAGTACGAGGCTGCGATTGAAAACGTCTACAGTGATATCAGCACCAAGGACGAGAATGCACCCCGTGATGACAGTCGCTGGCAAGTAAACAACGTTGGTTTTCACTCTGGGTTCGTCTCATTTCGACCACCAGTAGTGATGGTTTCTGAATGGGTCCGACCACTCTATCGCAATTTTGATCCCGCACAAACAGCTATAAATAACATAGATGGGCGCACCAAACAGCTCTTCCGAAATAAGTGGCATCCTCTCCACTCGGCACTCTACATGTGGAACAAATCTGTTCTAATCAACAATCTCCTCAGCTGCCTGGGCGACCGCGTGGAAATGGCACACAGTGTCGAGGCCCGAACGCCATTTCTTGACCACCACCTAACGGAGTACGTGAATTCGCTCCCGCCTTCGCTCAAGATACGATGTGAAGTTGGAAGCTCCGAAACAGAGGGCTCACATGCTGGAGCCAACGGCCGAGAAGCTACTGGCTCCGTTGTTCTCACCGAGAAATGGGTACTTCGTGAAGCCACCAAGCCGTTCATCACGGATGAGATTTACCGTCGTCAGAAGCACCCATATACCGCGCCTACAGTGTATCCAGTCGATGGCCCGCTGCACAAACTCATGCAGAATCTCCTGACTATGGAAAACGTTAATCAACTTGGTTTCTTGAGCTGGGATGCGGTAAAATTGAACATGGAACAGGCGTTTTCGGGCAATGGTGAAAAACCGCAGGCTAGTCATGCATTCAGGGCGACTGTCATGACTGCGCAGTGGGTTATTTTGAGCCAAAAATTTGGCGTTGCAACAGCTTATCCCTTTTCAAAGGCATAAAGCCAGGGTCTAACTATCATGAGTGGACGTTGAGATAGATGGGCTAGAGGTGTAAATGTTGCCTCTATTATCTATAATTTATAATATATTCTACGTAAACGCATATCAAACACATTCCCTCACAAAGACAGAATAATTGGTTTCTAAAAATATGTTCCTTCTATTGTGTTCTCTTCATGTATATTTATATTTCACCCCCAAAAATAAAACAAAGAAATAGAACTTACCACCAGGGTCTTCGATAACGAAAGCACATTACTGAATTACCGTGACCCTTTCTTACCTTCATCCAACAGTAATATCGAGGCAGCGACTTGGACACTTACCTACAACATCGGTGGCTGCCAGCTGGGTCCTGACTCGGGTCCTGGGGGGCTGTTCCGCGAACCTGTATTATAGGGATAGCTCAACTTTACCCTGTTCCTGGCTGTTCTAATCGGAAGTCCTCCTCCCCCTTGCTGTTGAACCCCCTGAGGGCCACCTCCACCCTGCGGTCCAGCACCTGGGGGGTTGTCTCCTTGTTGATTACCTCCTTGCAGGTTACCTCCTTGCAGGTTACCCCCCTGATTTCTCGCATCTGGCGTTGGCTCGGCTGCGCCGCCCCCTTCTTCATCTGCAAATCGCGGTAAACGCCTGAGCACATAGGGATTCCTACAAACAGGGCAATTGCCATAATGCAGCCACCTCAGGATACACTCAAAATGAAACAAATGTTGACACGGTAGGCGACGGATATCCTCATCGTCCTCCGCCGTGAACTCTATCATGCAGACGGCGCAAGTCTCTCCAGCGGCCACTGGCAGTTCTGGGCGTATCAGCAAACCGGTTTCATCCTCAGCACTATTGGGAACGTAGTACGGCCCCGGCGGGCTACCCAACTCGCGCTGCACAGCGGTTCGCCAGGCCTTGCGAGCGTACCACTGCGCGCGTGTTAGTGTTGAGCTCACCTGCGGGAGACGCTCAACCCAACCCTCGGATTGGTCAGGCCGCTGTTCTTCGATCTCGAATTCCATCATTTCGAACTCGCCGGCCTGGCCATCTTGACCATCCTCGTCTCCCTCTCCCTCATCTTCCCCGTTTTCATCCTCCTCTTCCGGGTCACCATCTTCGGAATCAGTCTCCGACATGACTTCGCGTAGGTCCTCCACAGCACAGGCTGCAAGCTCAGCAAGGATCTCCTGCCCCAGTATGTTAGGGTCTCGAAGCAGCTCCTCTGGGTCATCGAGGTCCTGCAGAGTCAAGTTGCCGTCCTGTTGCGCATTGCCGAGAATTTGAAAAAATCTGCGCCAACTCACCTGTGCGCGTGTACTCCACTCATTATTCAAGCGAAGGTAATCAGCCGCGGAGGGCTGAGGGTGGGGGTGGCCAAGGTCCTCACAGGCTGGGCATAGATGTTCGGCGTAGATGGCATACTCATCATGTGGCAAGCGGCAGTTGCCTTCGCAATTGTTGGAAGCTCGGTTTGGGTTGTCGGGATTATTGCACCGACGAAATGTGATAAGATGCGTGCAACGAGCGTAGTAGACTCTCCGTAACTCGCACCAACGTTCGATGGGAGCACCCTCGTCAACGAAGGCTATGTGGTTGAGTAAAGGGGTTAACGGCGAGATGAAAATGTCCTCGTCGGTGGTCTCGTATGGGGGGTCCGACATTCTGGATGGGGATGCAGTTTGTCTTACCTATATCACTCGTCTTGTTATTGGTCGTAGTGTTAATGAATTGTTAAGCCTCTGAAAAAGACGGCTATGAAGAAGCTTGTCGATCTGGAGAGCAATAATGTACGTCCTGAGGGTGCATTATATGCTCATAAAATGGACAATACCCAAGGAATAATTACATACCTTCTCGGAACTGAAACTGATTCTCGTTCTATTGTCTCTCTGTTACTTTTCATTGTACCTCAAACAATATGAGTAATTGGGAGAATTGTTCATTGTCCCTAGAGTTTCGCGGGTATACTGCACAATAAAGAGGACCGTCAAAGGGCTCTATGTTTTGTTTGCGATGTAAACAATGGATGTAAAACTGTGTAGTTGGGCATCAAAGGCGGTGGCAAGAATTCGGAGCAGGGAAAGTAAATGAGCTTCAAGGGGTGGTTTGACGTTTCAGTGAGAGCAAAGGATAGATGAATTGATGGATTGATGCTTTGTTTGCTACCTTTGATATTTCCAGTTTGAAGCGTTGGTGTTGTTTTTGGTTTCCGCCGTAGGGCAGGGGGAGAGGTATTATGCCACTGGGAGCTCCTTGACAGAGTCGAACTGTCGTTCGATCACTCTTCCGTGTTTGTGTTTTGGGTTTGGGGGGTCGGTCTCATATTTTAAAGTATGTGATCTGAGAAGTTTGATTCCAAAGATTTGATGAATGGGGTATTATGGACATGAGCCACGGTCATCTCTGGTAAAAGGCAAGAAATGGATGCGCTAGCTTGTTCCACTCCATTAATATTTCCAGTTTGAGCAATACCACACAAAGAGAGAAATAAAACTGGCCACGTCATTTGAATATTCATTGTGTCTATGTCCCGCTTTGTCAATGACGCCAGTTGGAGGATAGAGGAATATTGCAATAGTAAACCCGAGCAGATGAGAATGTTCTCTGCGCCGTATGTGAACGATTGCTTAAGGCTTACCCCCCCCATGCTTTGGCCAGAAATTCCTCTATCTGAGTGAACTTATAATCAGGTAGGATCTGATTAAACTCGCCAGACACATCCCAAGCTCCCTTTGCGCCGCCTAGAAGCATGCCGATAAGAACTGTCTTAAGCGCCTCCGCAGCCTGCTCCTCGGAGACGCTTGGGTGCTTCGCTTCAAGCCCCCACGAGGTCTGGAGATTTCCAGCTTGGAGATCTTCCAGTTTCACCGTCTCGATTGCAAATGGGCAGCCTACAATCCCCTGTCAGCAAGCCACTTGAGCCAGTACTAAGAGACAAATCAGGGCATACCTCGAATTTCTTCACCGATCTTGAGGATCTGCGAGATGCTGACTCTGTTTCCTATAATGCCACCGGTAGCAGGCCACTCGCCATCGTAATCTACCGCTTGGGCAACAACCCCAGCAAGATCTTGGACAGTGGTGAAGGTCATATTAAAATCGTGGCCATCGACGATAATGGCACGCCGGTTCTCAAAATCGAACATGGTGTTCAGCGGGAGAACGTGTTTGGTGGTTTTGTGCGGAGACGCCAAATAATTCAAGAAAAGGCCTGGTTGGAAAAGGCAGTACTCGAGCACCTATGGAAACGGCGTTAGGAACGGCTATAAGGTACAGACAAGAATATTACCTTTCCATTCTCGTTGACCTTTCTCAGGTACTCTCTTATCACTCCCTTTCCTGCCCAAAAGGGCATGTCTTCAACATATGCACTTGGGGGTTGTCAGATGTCGCCCTTGTGTTATCGGTTGTCATTTTACTCACCTTGCCCATTCACTCGGTGCAAAACGCTTCACACCAGCAACGATGGAGGCATCTATAAGATTCTTCTGGGAGTTGTTTTCCAAACTCGGAACGACCTGCGTGAACGATAAGACTGTGTGAATTCCACGCAGCACCTCAACTAGCTCAGTCCTATTGTCATAATTTACAGCACGCACTGTCACCCCGGGATAGCTGTTTACAGCGGGAGCCTAGTATAGATATTAATAACCGAAGAACTGAAGGTATGATGAGGGGTGGTTTGCTCTCACAGTGCGACTTAATATGGTTATATCGTGCTTCTTCGCCGCTACCAAGGCATCAATAATTTCCTGGGCCACTTCTGTAGAAAGACGTTAGTAGAGTTGACAAACGCGCTTCGTCTATGGAGGGACGTACGCCCTGTACCACCAGCTACTGCAATTTTAACCATTGTTGTTTGCAATATTATTTGTTCTCGAATTGAATTAGTAGGTATTTAATTGAATTTAGGAATTGAGATAGGGTTCCATGGTGCTTATATTTATACCTGTCCATGTATATCAATTCCCTACACTAGATGACCCCCCGTATTTATCTACTTCCGAGACTTCGGGACTCCCCAATCGCGATTCCAGTGGTGAACGGAGCTTATTCCTCGTCGTCGACACCGGAGAGCGCGCTAGGGGCGGCGGAGGATCATCCCACCCTCCGAAAATCTCGGACGTCCGAGCAGGCGGAACCCTTTCGCTCCCGGCGAATGTCCCATTACTTCCACAATTGTACTCCCATTAATTCGATAAAATAGTAGACATATAAACATGGAGGCATCTGCAACTTGTCCCGATGCACCCAATGTGTCGTCACCCATCATTTCGGGCGCTGAGCGTGGAGGGCGCTCACGACGTCCCCATCGTAGCCTACGACGGGATAAACCACAGCTATCTTGTAATTTGTGTAGAAAAAGAAAGTAAGTACTACAAAGCATGTTAGTATGCAGCTATGGGGAGTTATGTCATTAGACTGACTGCCAACACTGTAGGGTGCGATGTGACCGCCAGAGTCCATGCTCCACATGCTCCCGAAGAGGCCTTTCTCGATCATGCGCCTACAGCGACGATGCACGAGAAAGTATTGTCCCACAGTTAACTGGGACTGTGCATGAACGTATTCACCAGCTCGAGAGTCTCGTAATTAGTCTTATGCGGCAGGGTGCGACGATCCCAGAATCTGCAGGTAGAGCATCAATATCCGACCCTCCGAACGGCTCGTCGGACGCTGCTTATAGTAGATCCCGAGGATCTGGATTGCAGTCACCGGATTCATTCTCAGGAACCGCTCCAAATACGTCCACCATCTCCAGTGCCAACGTGGAAGAAAATGCAGATGCCTCATCGGTGCCACTAGATGGAGGTTATATGAAATATAATAATATAGGCGCTGCCAACTATGTTGGTAGCTCCCATTGGGCTGCAGTTCTCGACTCAATTTCAGAGCTAAAGGGAAATGTTGAGCAGGATAACGAGATTCGCGATATTGTGACAGATATTCATTCACATAATCCTGTCATTTCCAGTTCCCCGCGACTTCTGTATAGCTGCCAACGGGCAACAAAAGCCGAGATATTGTCAAGTATTCCGCCTCGGCGAGTAGCAGACAGGCTTGTGTCCAGATATTTGACCTTAGATATCCAATGTGGTAAGTATACAAATTGCTTATTGATATTGCGATTACTAATGTCGCCGATAGGAATTTTTCATCGCGGACAGTTTCTTATTGAAGTATGCTGACTGTCCTATGAGCTCCTTTTATATCCTAACTGACACCAAACCGTAGTATGAAAATTTCTGGAAAGACCAATCAGGTACCCCAATCATGTGGATTTGTCTGCTGTTCACCGTTCTGTGTATCGGGGAGCTTCATCAACGCTCGCAAACGGTAACAGGTGACGCCCCTCAAACATCAACGTTCGACAGTAGTACAGCTGGCTCCATGAACTTATTCCGGGAAAGAATTGTCCAGTGTCTCGTTCTGGGCAAATACACGAAAGGCGGCCCCTATGTGATTGAGAGCTTGATACAATACTGCATGATTGAACACTTCCTTCGCCGGGATGCGCAGTTCGAAATATGGATCTTGCTCGGCATGCTTGTTCCAATCTCTCTTCGAATGGGACTGCATAGGGACCCAAAGCACTTCAGTGAAATACCTGCATTTGCAGGGGAGATGCGGCGAAGGGTTTGGGCAACTATTTTTCAGATCGACGTTGGTTTCTCGGCGCTGGCAGGACTGCCTCGGGTGATCAAGCCGCAACAATGTGATACGGAGGAGCCCCGTAATCTACTGGACTCCGATTTTGACGCGAGAACCATCCAACTTCCTGAGCCACGACCGGAGTCAGAAGTAACACCAGTTTTATTTCTCCTGGCAAAAAACAGAATAATATCTGTTGGAGGTCTTATCAGTGACCTGGCGCACGATATACGGCCATATCCTTATTCTGAGCTGATGAGATTTGAAAAATTGCTTCGGAATACTCGGAACTCCCTTCCGGAAAGTTTACGGTGGCGACCACTATCACAGTCGATTACCGAGACCGCTCAGACAATAATGCAAAGGGTTTACCTCGATATGTTTTTCTACAAAATGCAGATTATCTTGTACAGGAGATATTTATCGGCTTCAATCACGCAGCCTCAATACACCCATGCGCGAGAAGTTTGCTTGGATTCAGCAATACAAATTTTAGAGTACCAACACTTGCTGGATGAAGAGACGCAATTGGATGGTCGACTCTCCTCAATTGGTTGGACATATTCTTTGATCCTTAACGACGACTTTATGCTTGCTGCCGGTGTCCTGTGTTTCTATATTAAACATTACATTGGAGGCCATAATGTTATTATTAACGAGAACACATTTCAAAAGGTTCAATCACTTTTAAGAAGGTCGCACGATATCTGGCTTCGCTCTAGCTCAGTATCGCATGAAGCTCGGAAGGCGGTTCAATCGCTGGAGATAATTCTTGGAATTCAAAAGTCTGGCGAAGATGGAGAAATCGCCAGCCAGTTGTTCGAAGGTTCAGAGAACTTTTTTGCCCAATTCACCAACCCAGCTGGTTGGCCTGTCTATCAAGGTGAGAAACATACCAATACTGTATCAAAAGTATCCTTCTGCTCACAAGTTCAAGAAATCAACTCGTCGGAAATAATATACCATCCTCCAACCTGGCCTTCCTTTACAAACATTGAATAATTGGCTGACGCCATCCTTTCACGCACTAAATGCCGATCTAATGATATTGTTGATGTATTTATAGTAGATTATTCGAGGGACAGCACAATTGTTTTAAATAGAAAAAAAAAGGCAATAAGGTTTATTTGAAGACAAATTTCGGTTCTAAGATGGACAGAGAGAATGGCAGGTAGAAACAACCTTGCCTTGTACTGGACTAAGGTGGCCGCCCTTGCCATCGTTGGTGGGGTGTTGGCAGCTCAGACGAGTTATACGATGCAATTAGCATCATGAGAGGAAGAAGCGTAGTTGATAGCAAATAATAATGCAGCACAGATAGATACGCCACATTGAAATCCCATTTACTTTTGGGGGCAAAAGCTCTATATACCTAGTAAACTACTAAGAAAGCTCCAGCTACTCAGTCGGTCGCCAACCCTCTTTTGAGAGTACGTGCTCTCATACGGCCTCAGTAAGTCGGGGGGGGGGGGGG
>JPJW01002237.1:0-15499 GCA_000750755.1 Pseudogymnoascus sp. VKM F-4513 (FW-928)
CTACCGCCCCTCTTCCCTCCACTCACACCCCCGAGTGCGCCAGAAGGCAGCCACCATCGCTCAGACTTTCTTCCCACTGCTTCTCCCATCCTTCTACCTTCATTCACATCCAACCTTCAACCTTCTTTTCAATATCCCACGCCCAACATCATATCGCAATCCCACCTCGACCTTCTCTCACGCCGAGACATACGTCCAGACAGCACATACGCCACACACGAATACACACTCTCCAGATATATCACGGCATAATAATACCCTCCCGCGGGCAAGCAAAAGGTACACACCGACACCGACATTGGGCCCAACTTCCAAAACTCATATCCCGCTTTTTGAACCCCCAAATACTTGGCCTTCAAACACACCCTCCACTGGCCCACCCTGCTGAAAATCCCCCCTGCCATCAAAAACCACCCCAGACTCACACATGAGTAACCCTCACCGATCCCATATCACAGACCGGACGCCAACGCCCTGTGCAGCAACACCGCAAGCACTTTCTTCGTCCCGTCTCTAAATCCGTCACCGCACCAGCATGACGACAACAACACAACACAGCATCAGCAGCACGACCGCCCGTGAGCCCCCCGACACAGCAGTTACCTCCTCCGCCTCCTCCTCTCCCACGTCGCCGCGGCGCCTCTCCCAAGGGGCCCCACCTACAACAGACAGTGACGCTGCGTCCTCCGCGTCCACAGCCACCAGGCCCAAGATCGGCACGAGAAAGAGCAGCGGGACCATAATTGTGCCACGCGATGCACCGAACGTCGAGCTGAAGAAGGGTGAGGAGGTGTTCGATGAGGACGATGCCAGGGCCATGAGCCCGAGGAGGAACAGCGAGGATCTGGAGAAAATGAGCCAAGAGGCTAGAGCACAGCTTTCACAGTCAGTTATTGCCCTGCCGCCTTTTGCCATGTCCCTTGCCTCCCCAGCTGCAAAAAATATATTTTGTCCATCTTTTCCCAAAAATCCAGAAATACATTCTAACCCCCTGTTCCTAATTTAGACATGCGAAGCTCCTCCAAGAATCCCTTCTCGAGATCTACAACCGCATAGAGGCGGTCAAGGAAGAGCACGACAAGCTCGACTCGAACAACAAGTTCCTACAGAAGTACATCGGCGACCTCATGTCCACCTCCAAGATCACCGCTACTGGCTCTGGAAACAGGAAGAAGTAGGAGGCGTTGACGTTGTCGCTTTTGCCTAGCCTTAGCCTGTCCTGTCCTGGCCCAGTCTGGCCTGCCGCCTCCCTGCCATGATGGCCTGATACCACCCGTTTTGAACCCGCCGAGCCGCGAAAATATCAAAAATCCTACATATTTACATAAACACGCCAACAGCCATTTTCGCGTTGGGACAGGGGTCAAAAAGTTCGGGGGTTACAGACCTACATACATACACAGCAGCCGCGGAACAGACAGACAGACAGGTGCACAGGAAGACGGACAGGCTTACAGGCAGGCAAAAAGTCCGGCAACGAGACGAATGAGGCGAAACGAACGTGACGGCCGATCGATCGAGTCGATAAACTCGAACCCAACTCCAATTCTATATCCAAATATCCTACAAATCAAACCGATCCTTACTAAACTCATAAATCCCACCACTACCACCGCCAAACCCTTCCGCCAAACGTCAGGAATTCGAAAGCATTGCAATCGGCGCATAACAACTGGGGCAACCACCATGAACAAACATACTTTTTTTTTTCCTTTACAGCACCCCTTTGTAGCTTCCCTTGCATTATGGGAGGAGCGGGGGAGGAGGGATCAACACATTTTGACTTCAAACTTTTTTTGCTGAACGGCGCGGCGTATCACGTTTAACATTTTTTGTTTCTCTTTTTATATTCCCGGTTCCCTCCTTTTTCCGGCTTCAACCACCTTTTTTTTTGTTATTTTTTGTGAACTTCTCAACTTCTGGTCTTACTTTCGAACATTCGATTCTGCTACGTAGGGGGAGATAGGTGAATGGGAATAGGGAGAAGATAGTTTCAGGGGGCGGGAGGAAACACGGGGGGGCAGGAGGAATGCAAGGAAACGGAGGAAAGGGCGAAAGGCAGGGAAAACACGACGATTATAGACCGTACGTGTTGTGTGTTTTTTTGAGCGTGAGGGAGCGAGCGAAAAGAGGGCCCCTCAGCAAAGTCCAGAGAAAGAGAAAAAAAAAAGGAGTGTCAAACCACCCACACACAAAAACCTTTTTTTTTTTATACTACGCAAAACATCCATTTTCCATCCCTCAAGGCGGCGAAGATAGAAGCCCCCCACCCCCCGGATCATTTTTAAGTAATGATCACGAGCAAGGAGCGGCGAGGCAGCAAAGGGAGAGAGCAGCGCAGATGGTCGTCAGTGAGGGGCGGCTAGGGGAGAAGGGAGGTGGGGGGCCCGACGTGGTGGGTGTGGATGGTGTGGGGGTCAAACTGCGCGCGGTTCTGAATGAATGAAACTTTGTGTAAGAATAGAAACAATTTTTTTGTGGACGCGGACCGATCGACAGATCGGGTCCTTATGATACCTCCCAGAGAGCGATATAGAGCGAGGCAATAAGAGATACAAATAACGAAGAATTCTACCACAAAGTAGTGCAACCCGCACCCCGAAAACCCCACTGTTATCAGGAGAGGCCACACCGTCTCCCCTCTTCCTTAATAAAACCCACATCTCTAATTTTGATCGTTTTCCTTTTAGAACTTAGCGCTAACCAGGCCGAATACCCGTGGGCTGCATTGCAGCCTTACCGGTTGAGTAGCGTTGATAAAGAAATCACAGGGCATTCGGCAGCTCACCAAGAGCGCGTCGCCCTGCCGATCCTTGTGAGATCTTCCTCATTATCGAGTTCTTCGGTTCATCTTCCTGATCGATAGCCTTTACCGATGCAGGCGTGACGACCCTCTGCCTTTTGTGCCCCGCCGCACTAATCGCCGACGATGGCTGCGAGGCGCCCAAAATGAAATTGTTTCCCTCCGACGGCGTTTCTCTTGGGAGCGGGGTATCTTGGGCATTCTCCTTCCTGCTTTTGACACCTCCGGAGATAGCAGGTTCAAGCGCTGTAGCAGGCGTGGTCTGGCCAGCAATAGTCCTAACTACTTTTGCCTCAGCAAATATATCGAGAGGAACAGTGTCCAACTTACCAGACTGATAGTCATCCGGCACTTTACTTGTCTTATTTTGAGTAGGTTTGACGTCATCAGAGTCTCCTAAGGCGCTCTTTTTGGCGACATTGCTTGGCTTCAGTGCTTCACAAAGACCTTCGAAGGCACCAATACTTTCCAAGGACTGAAATCGCTGCGGCTCTGCTTTGTTGCTGGAGATAGGGTCCGTGAACTGACGACTGTGGCTAGCCAGCGATACTGAGCTGGAATAATCAGGCATGGACACGTCTGCCGACGATGGTTGCCGCCACTGAGTGGCTCGAGGCTCAGTGAACGGGTCGAAATTGGCAGGGCGAGGGAAGGCTGGTAACCCAGGAGGCAGCATCATCCCCATCGCTGGCGGGGGCCTCTGTGGGCGAGCCAAAGAAACGGACCTTCGTCGTGGAGAGTGGCTATGGGCTTCAATACCACCCTCACTGGCCTGTCTGGGAACGTTACCACCTGGTAACATTCCTGCAACAAATGAAATGTGGCGCCACATTTCTGCATTTGGCCACGCAATGCTCGAAGACTCGAGGACCTCTAGAGAAAGATATCAAGTCAGCCAAATGGTTGTTGAAAGCAACACTCTGTAGGACACTCATTCCGCCCATCTAATTTATCACATACCCAAAGGAGCGTGCTGGAACGAGAAAGCCACAATATTTTTGATACGATCAAACGGCATTGCAGGCGAGTCTCGGTGCAGGCCTTCCGCAATAACGACCTTAATTCGTCCGAGGTCATCGCCTGCATTCCAATAGTTCTGGGAAAGAAGCTCCTGATGAAATTCAGGAAATTTTAAAGTCTCGAGTTCTCCGTTCTTATTAACATCTGGATTGTCGGCAGGAGTCAGTTTGGTTATTTCAAAGGTGAGGCTAAGGGTCTCCGTGGGATATGGACGGTCAGACACGCACTTATTCCCGTTTCAATGATTGTTGGCCATGGGCCGTCTCGTCCGAAATACCTATATCTGTAGTCATCCATGTCAGTATCATCGGCTTATATTTGTAACGAAGTGGCTCACCCTGCCAGTCGGCCGTCAATAAACACTCGGGCTTCAAACATGATGAGAGCTGGATCCTTTGTGAAATTGAGCGCAAAACGGCTCGGCTCCGGTGCCTCCCATGAATGGATAGAAAGCCGAAAATTCTGGCCCTGTCCTAGAGCTGGCACGAACGAAGTGACTGTCGGGAGCAACGGCAGAGTGCCCTGCGTTGGGAGGTATTCTGCATTGAGGCGGTTAGCCATGTCTCCCTTTTGTTCCTGAGATGTGAAATTGACGAGCAATAATGCCGTGCCATCGATCGTCTTACCTGAGTCTTGGATGACATGGCATGTAGTCTTAAACTCTTGGATCGGGATCTTGGATTTGTCCGAGAACAGGAGGACGTCCCAGTTCTGGTAACGCATGATCTACTGTGTCAAGCAGTGAATGCACTGAGCAAAATGACGAATGCAGCTTGCAGCGAGGTCTAGTCAAACAAATAGAAGTACAGTCAAGGCAGAAAAAGTAACATCAATGGAGATGCTCATGCAATTGAAGATAGAAAAGGGTATCACTGATGAAGGTGAGCTAGATTGGCGTGGAAGTGTCACGCATCATATCTTAAGGGAAGGAACGAACGACCTATCGCTCCTTCCACTTTCGTGCCAGAATGTAAAGTGAGGAAGTGGCACTCTGGTATTCACCGTAGCAGCATATGCATAGCTACGAATGATTGAAAGGAATGCGGCTCGCAGTGGGATATAAATGTTCTCATGCCAACCAAAAATCCAAGAAGGGTAGCCCATGATTGATACCAGTAACTCAATCCCGTAGAGGCCATCTCCATTCCCCGCGTGAGCAACCAGCTTCTTGATTTGTAACTCCGGTTAAATTAACGCCTATACTTCAACTATAATTACTATGAATACTCCTGTTTAGGTACAGCCTCTTTGGGCTTTTGGGCGGCGCAACATTGCACAAAGAATCATAGGCACTCTACTACGGATTTATCAGTCCCAGCGCAACAATCTGGACTTCTTTCACAAGCGCCTAAATTCGGGAATATACTATACCCGTTCATCTGGGCTGGCAAACATTTCTAGAAAAACTATGCTCGTCGGATGGCGATTTGTAAATTTTGGCTCTTACCGTATCCTTCCAGATCATAGCAGCAACGGCCCATTTGACGCCAAGGGGCAACGAAAATCCATTCACATTGTACGATCATCTCCCCTCAAAGCATATGAACAAGTCTGGCGATATTGGTAATTGGTAATTGCATTGGTGTATATACATTCGGTCCCATTCAATTTCTAAATCATTCGTATGGGTCCCCTGCCTTTCGTGCCTGGATTGAGGTTAGTTTTCGTACTCAGCATCGTATTGCGCATTTATCTTACCCTAGTAACTCCTGGTCCACCGAGCTCCTTCTCTAATCCTCCCTCATACTCCTTCGGGTATGATTGCTTGTCCGGGTAGAAGAAGTAGACTACGCCGCAAAGTCCAAACACTGCGGTGACGAAGCAGCCAATCTGGAAGAAGGCAGTAGCCGGCTTGGTGTGCGTATATTCCTCTGGGGAGAACAGACCGAGGATATCGTCGTCCTCGTGTACTGGCTCGCCATAGTTACGGCGCTGTTGTTTATCCCACCAATCTCCATTGGGGTCGCGGAACTGGCGCTTGACAGGCGGTGGGTTCAAGTAGCCTCCGTTCTGTACGTGAAAAAATCAGTCTCAATACCAATACCATCATACGGCTCATCGTTTCGAGTGGACTGACCATGTTCGGATCCTCAATGTCGGCCTGGGAGATGCATCGTCTTTGGATCGCGCCCGCAGGGCGAGCTACCTGGGCGATCGCCCCAAGGCGTTGGATGCGACCAATGCGTCGTGAGAGCATCTGTTCGATCTGTTAGCAATCGATAGCGAACTTCAATGGCGTGTCGACGTACTGTTGTGGGACTGAAGGCTGTTGCGATTTGCACCTTTCTGGCGGTTCGACGAGTGGTGGTTATGTCGTCGTCCGCGATTAGCTTAGATTCGCTAAATCCCGATCTGCGGCTTACTTCATCCCCATTTAGATTTCTTTCGCGTCCATAATCGTCAAATAATCGCCTTAAACGCCACAACAACTGACGTTTTGCCCTGTGCATACTCAAACTTTGTATGAAGAATATTTGAACCCGTCTGCATCGTTTGATGCCAGTTTTGGCACTGCAGATGCATGGTTCGCTCTGTACACGGTAGTGTCGAGCGCACACCTAGTAGAAATGCCGGGGATCGCGTCTGAGGCGACGGAACATCAAGCAATTCAAGGTACGCATTTTCACATCAACGAACCTATTATAACCACGAAGTGCATGCATTTTAACAAGCAGAACTAGATATTCCGCCTGATGATGAAACACCACCGAATACGAATGGACACGATGAAAGCGCCCCTAATAACGAACCACCTCCCAAGAGGCGCAGAGTCAGTGAAGGCACGCCATCAAGCTTAACGCGTAAAAAGGACAACTCGCCACCTTGGAAGAAGATAGTTGCAGAGGGCCCTTCGTCGTTTACTCAAGATGGAAAGCGAAAATCTGGTCGGACAAACCAGTTACCTGTCACTTTACAACCACCATCCGACAAACGCCAAACTCGACGAGCCTCGCAGACGACATCTTTCGCGGACAAGATAAGCAAGGGGAGGCAATCATTACCGGCTGCTAGCAAACATGATACAAATAAGTCGAATAACAAGCTGGGAAGCTCGCCGGGGAAAGGCTATGCGCTTAAATCGCCGCCGAAGATGGGGTCACAACGCGCCTTGGGCGATAACGACGAGTCATCTCCTGCCCGTGTCAAGAGGGCATATAAGAAACGGGGAACTCAGCCTGAGGCCAGCGAGGATGAGCAGTCGCCGCCTCGTGTCAAAAGAGCGTATACGAAACGGATGTCGCAACCCGAGGCCAGCGAAAACGAAGAGTCGCCACCTCCCGTACGTGTCAAGAGGGCATATAAGAAGCGCATGTCTCAGCCTGGGGGGACGCCAACGACAATACGCCGATCTGCGAGGGCGTCGGATATCCGCTCCAAGGAGACACCGAATGGCGAGGATGCAATAGAAGGCTATAGCCCCGAGTCCAAGACGAAATCGCCCCGTATCCGATTTAAGGTTAAGCCGCCGACTCTGCCGCATGTACACCCCGATTTAGTTCTGCGAAGACCGAAACAATATCCAACTTTTGAGGAATACTTACAAAATGCTTTCAACCAACCTATTGAGGAAGGGGGCCTCTTTTCTGCAGAGGATGACGCGAGGTATACAGATGAAATGGCATTGAGAGAAGCCAGGTTGATTCTCCGAATGGAAGACGCGGCCTTGCCAGGTGGCGTTCTAAGTGAAGAGGTTTCATCCGCATACAGGCCAGAAGAGCAGGAAAGCACCAAGCGCATACCAAGACAATACGCTCACCAAGACCACTTAGTCCGTGCTGTTACGGAATTCAGGGTACTGATGGTTGAGGAGCACAAGAAACACAAGCGCAATGCGAAGCGCCTTGCCGAAGCATGCCGGGACGAATGGCATAGGAAGCAACCCAAATCTCTCGAAGAAATGGAAGCAGAAGCTCGAAAGATAGTCGAATTACGATACAAGTCTGTTGTCAAGACAATGCAAGTTACCTGGGATAATGTCAAGGCCGAGGTGAATAAGAGGCGCCTCAAGCAATGGGAGGCGGAGGAGCAGATCAGAGTGCGCAAGGCTCTCAATGAAGCTGTTGACCTATCCACACAAAAACTTGAGGCGCGGCGCACCCACCAAGACTCCGACATAGACAGTTCCGAAGATGAAGGAGACGAAGATGATGATATATCGGCAGAAGATCAATCCGATGAGAATCACAGTGAAAGTGATAGCAATATGTCATCGTCGGAGTCAGAAGCCGACGAGGAACGCGACGTTGAAGACAAAGGCGGCGACGAGCACTTGACACTAGAAGAACTGAAACAGAAATACGCTAGCCTTCCAGAAACCCCCGTGAGCATGGAGGTCGAAGGAGAAAATGAAGAAGGGTCCGACGTAGATGTATTATTAGACACCGCCAGCAATATCAACCGGGAAAGCGAGGCGGATGAAACCGACGAATCGGTGGATATGGATGACGATATGGGGTCCAGTGATGATGAACGGGACAGCGACGACGAAGAGGAGGAAGAATCGGATGAAGACGGTGACGATCAAGGAGATTCTAGTCTCTTAGGATTCCTTGCACCGTCGGATCTAGCAGAAATCGGCGCGGATCAAACGCCGTCTACACCATCAGCTGTGGCAGAAGACGAAGATATGCTCGACGAGGATGACGAGGTCTCGCTAATTCCAGATGCGTCTCATCCGCAATCGCCTCTTGCTCCTGTTACCGAGGAAGAGAAGGCGAGTGCGGAGGTAGATGACCATCCGCAGCACCCTCTATCCGAAGTCATGAACGTCGATGCTGCCTCCGAGGCCGAGGAAGAAGTCCCCAGCGCAGATCACAGCACTCAGCTTACCCCAAGGACTTCCGTGACGAAACCATCAGATGCCGAGTCAGCTTCGTCCATGGACCAGGGTAGCGGCCAGGTTACGCCCAGCGTAGCCCCTCAAACATCGTCGAACCTGAAAACTCCGGTGCCATTCTTACTAAGGGGAACACTGAGAGAATATCAACATTATGGTTTAGATTGGCTTGCGGGGCTATACGCAAATAATACGAACGGCATTCTCGCAGATGAGATGGGTCTCGGCAAGACTATCCAGACCATCGCACTACTTGCTCATTTGGCGTGCGAGCACCATGTCTGGGGCCCTCACTTGGTAATTGTCCCGACGAGTGTCATGCTCAACTGGGAGATGGAGTTTAAGAAGTGGTGCCCTGGGTTCAAAATTCTCGCGTACTACGGCACTCAAGAGGAGAGGAAACGAAAGCGACAGGGCTGGAATGATGTAGATACCTGGAATGTTTGCATCACGTCGTATCAGCTCGTCCTACAAGATCAACAGGTCTTCAAACGTCGGAAATGGCACTACATGATTCTAGATGAAGCACATAACATCAAGAATTTCCGCTCCCAGAGGTGGCAGACCCTTCTCACGTTTAACACCCGGGCACGACTCCTCTTGACCGGAACTCCGCTCCAGAACAATCTCACTGAGCTTTGGTCGTTGCTCTTCTTCCTGATGCCGTCTGACGGTACGGAGCAAGGCATCGGCGGGTTTGCAGACCTGAAAGAGTTCTCTGAATGGTTCAAGAAGCCACAGGAGCAAATCCTTGAGAACGGGCGTGAAACAATGGATGACGAGGCTCGTGCCATCATCACCAAGCTACACAAAGTTCTTCGGCCTTATCTTCTTAGGAGAATGAAGGCGGATGTGGAGAAACAAATGCCAGCCAAGTATGAGCATGTCGAATACTGCCGATTATCTAGACGACAAAGGGAGTTATACGACGGATTTTTGAGCAGGTCTGGTACCCGCGAAACTCTCGCATCGGGAAACTACCTGTCGATTATCAACTGTCTTATGCAGCTCAGAAAGGTTTGCAACCATCCCGATCTGTTTCTGGAACGGCCTATCTTGAGTTCGTTTCCTATGAAGAAGTCGGCCGTTGCTAGCTTTCAGGCCACGGACCTTATGGTCCGCAACAAGCTCCTATGGCAAGATCCGATGAGCACCGTCAGCTTGGGCTTCCTAAATCTGATTCCAACAAGGAACGAGCATTTATCACTGGCAGTTAACGAGCGCAGCAACATGCTGACGGCGCAGCGTGTTCTGATGGACATGCGTGAAGCTCAACGACTCCGAGCTCAATATGGCATGACAAATATGGACCCTTCCACTGTCAAATCCAATCTTGTCTTTTTGGAAAGCGCGTCGCGGTGGAGCCGCTTCGAGGAGCTACAGCACATCGTCTATCTCAATGCTCTACGACGACAGGCCAAGCCAATGTATGGCAAGGGCCTTGTCGAGCGCTTTGACCTGGGAATAAATTCTCGGTTGTTCGAGAAGCGACCCAGCCGGCGGGACAAACTGCTAGATTGGATCTGGAAATCATCGAGCGTGCTGAAAGACATGGTTCTCACGCTAGAGCATCGCTCTGAGGAACTCGAACCCTACATTCAAAAGTTCGCATGTATCACGCCTCCCATCGTTGCACCCGATGCACTTCCAGTGCTGCTCTCCCGTCGCGGCGTCGAATACTTTCAGACTGCGCCTCAACGCGACAAGCCAGATCCCTTCCACGAAGCACGCATGCGACTCTCCGTCCAGTTCCCCGACAAGCGACTCTTGCAATACGACTGTGGCAAGCTACAAGCCTTGGACAAGCTGCTCCGCCGCCTCCAAGCTGGCGGTCACCGAGCTCTCATCTTCACGCAGATGACCAAGGTCCTTGACATTCTCGAGCAATTCCTCAACATCCACGGCCATCGCTATCTCCGTCTTGACGGTGCCACTAAGATCGAGCAGCGCCAGATTCTCACCGATAGGTTCAACAACGACACGCGCATCCTCGCGTTCATCCTGTCTTCTCGTTCGGGTGGTCTAGGTATCAACCTCACAGGTGCCGATACAGTCATCTTCTACGACCTCGACTGGAACCCAGCGATGGACAAGCAGTGTCAGGACCGTGCTCATCGTATCGGCCAAACGCGTGACGTGCATATCTACCGCCTCGTCAGCGAGCACACTATCGAGGCCAATATCCTGCGCAAAGCAAATCAGAAGCGCATGCTCGACGACGTTGTCATCCAGGAAGGCGCCTTCACAACAGACTACTTCACCAAACCTGCTGAAGAGGCTATCACGGACACATCACTCCTTGATGCCGACGCCGCGGCCAGTGCGGCTATGGACCGTGTCCTCGGCGGGCCGGACAACAGCACTAACGTGCAGCGCGTGCTCGAGACGGCAGAAGACACTGAGGATGTTGTTGCTGCAAAAGCCGCGGCGCAGGAGACCCAGGCCGACGTGGAGGATTTCGCCGAGAAGACTGTTACAGCTGCGCCAACGCCGCGCGCCTCTGGACCAGATACGCCTATGGGTGACACTGCGACGCCGACGCCTGCACCGGAAATTATGGTTAATGGTGTTGTGGTGGCAGAGGAGGAGCGAGATGCGTGGGGACGCCCTATTGGGTCGATTGATGACTACATGCTGACGCTTACGATGGAGCTGATGAAGGATACGCCTCTTGAACTGCCCAAGGAGAAGAGCCGGGCTAAACGAGGGAAGGAGCACCGGCAGCGTAATAGGAGGGAAAGGTAGTGCTTATGTACGATATGTTATGTTTTGTTATGGGCGACTGTGCGATATGATAGGCGCGATTTTGTCCGTTAGGGTGTTTTGCGAATAATGATAGATTCCCAGGGGCGAGTTCGGTTAAGGAACGGGCTGCTCTCCAACAGGGAAGTATAGTATACTCTAGTATGTATGATAGAAAAGGTGGTAGAGAGGATTCCAAAAAAAGAATAAATAATATGCTCCAGCCCTTCCATGAATTTGCTAGTCGCGATATGCACCATGATTCTTGACAGCGACCATAGGTGGCGGTCTGATTCCATAACGTTAGGCATGACGTTCATTATTTCAAATAATAACGCCTTGGAGTTTATACATCGTATCCTACCCCTTCCAGTGATCGGATCTCCCAATAGCGCACAGTCATCCCTATATAGCCCCTCGTGGCCCCTATCATCTACTTCCCTACGAGTAAGCCCAGTCATCGGATCGTCGAATAGCGCACATCCATGGCGCCCCACTGTGTCTATCACCTCATACATACTGTAATGTGGCGGACATTTATGCCTATTCCGACGCCGACGGATTCGATGAACGCGCAACGAGGGATGGGCGATGGGTCCTCACGTAAGCACTTCGAGAAAATAGAAGTGGATCCGTGGTGCCCAAGGCGGCGTCTAAGTTCCGCCAACCAACAAACCGTTGATGCCAATATCACAGGCCGGTGGGGTGAAGAGTGCTGTCGGTGGTAGTGTTGGGTAGGAAAGTACACTTCTCGTGCATCTTTGTTATGGTCGTGGCCATCACCATCAATAGAAAAGACGAGATGGTTCTAGAAATAACGAGATTTAAATTCCAGATAAAGTGAATTGTCAGCACCTGCTTCCATATCCAACCAACCAGGCAGCGATCCCATCCCATCAAGCACGCATCGGCAGTATTTAAACTTCCGACATCACCTACAACCATCAATTAACAGCACGTCAAACGTCCGACAGCCCACCGCCGAAATCCAATTACAAGCATTACAAGCACTTTTGGCGTTAGTTAGCATTACTTAAGTCCGAAACGGCGGATGTTGCCGGATGATTAATACGCTCAGGACAGTTACGCGATTCGCCGACAGCCCTTCGGCGGTTGATGGGGCGGATTTAAGGGTAGTGTGGGCGGCCGTAGGGTGAGGTGATTGCCTGGGCTACGTCAACCGTATCCGCCGACGCGGCGGAAGTTCTCATAATCCACATTTTCTCACGCCGATACCAGTCATTGCTCACGGTGGAGATTGGGTAAGCTGACACGGAGGGAGGGAGATAACGTAGCTCCGAAATGTGTCTTAGAGGGCTGAAAGGTAAAATCCTAACGTCTCACGTACTTATTTCACACCTAAGATGTCACCCCCTGTGAGCTAGTTTTTTTTAGGGAGAGATTGTAGATATATTATCATCGTCTCCTCCTGCTGTTAGAAAGAGGAAAAATAATAAACGACTATCCTCTACTACAAAGTACCAATTCTCCAGAAGGCTTGGAGTGAGCAAGGCTACTCATACGATTCAATGGCTACACTCACGGATCGTGTCGATGATGGGTTAAGAGCGGATGGGTTGGCATCGGATGCCAATACGATGGTTTCGAGGACGGAGCATGACGGGGAGAAACATATCGATGGCGAGAACACGGATATCGAGGCTGAGAAGACTGATGTGGAAGGGGACAGCAGTTCGGGGAACGCAGTGCCTGTTTTACCAGAGGACACGCTTTCAGAGGGCGATTATCCCGAGGGGCTACAATTCTTCTTCATTCTCATTGCTCTCATCCTTTCGATTTTTATGGTCGCGTTGGACTTGGTACGTCTCTTTCTCCTGCACCCCCATCTTCTCATATAGTGCCAAGAATGAGCATTGGTGCTAATTTTTATATCACAGACCATCGTCGCAACAGCCATCCCAAAGATCACGGATCAGTTCCACAGCGTTTCAGAGATTGGCTGGTACGGGTCAGCTTTCTTCCTCACGGTAGCTTCATTCACATCACCCTGGGGCAAGCTTTTCAAGTATTTCACCCTCAAGTGGACATACCTCCTCGCAGTCTTCATCTTTGAGTTGGGCAGTCTCATCTGTGGTATGTATCATATCTATCCCCATACCAGGATCGTGCTAACCCCCTCCTAGCCCTCGCACCAAACAGCACCGCCTTGATCGTCGGACGCGCCATTGCTGGTCTAGGAGCTGCCGGAGTCGCATCCGGCGCATTCATCCTCATCGCCTTCCTCGCCCCACCCGAGAAGCGTCCCGCATATCTAGGTATCATCGGTGCCTCCTACGGTATCTCCGCTGTCATCGGTCCTCTCCTCGGTGGCGTGTTCACTGAGCGTCTTTCTTGGAGATGGTGTTTCTACATGTATGCACCCCCTCCGTCTAATAAGATTGGAACAAAGGCTAACCTCGCACAGTAACCTCCCCGTCGGCGGTGTCGCCGCCATCATTCTCGTCGTCTTTTTCCGCCTCCCAAAGCACGTCAAGCCTGCCGAAGCGACCTTCAGGGAGAAGATGCTGCAGCTCGATCCCATCGGCATTGTGCTCATTCTCTGTGCCGTCATCTGCTATGTCCTCGCGCTGCAATGGGGTGGCGCATCCCTCCCCTGGAACGACTCCAAAGTCATCGGCCTCTTCATCGGATTCGGATTGCTCCTCGTCGCCTTCGGATTTAACGAGTGGTGGCTGGGTGAGCGCGCTATGCTGCCACCGAGACTGCTGAAGAATAGGTATATCTACCAGGGCATGTCGTACTCGTTTGCCATCGCCGGAACCTATTTCTTGGTGCTCTACTATCTCCCGATCTACTTCCAGGTCATCGACAATGTGTCCCCTATCCAGAGTGGAGTCAGGAACTTGCCTCTGATTCTCGCCATTACTCTTTCGACCATCGTCTCCGGGGTGGGAATTACCGTCACCAGCCGCTCGATGCCATTCATGGTCGTTGCTGGAGTTCTGACTACCATCGGAGTTGGTCTGCTCTATACCCTCGACATCGGCACTGGATCCTCGAAATGGATTGGATACCAGGTTCTCGCCGGTCTGGGCCTCGGGTTAGGCTTCCAAGTGCCCGTCTCTGCTGCTCAGGCAACATTGCCGCAGATTGACATTCCCTCCGGATCCGCCATGATTATCTGTAAGTCCTCTTTCAGCGCCCTCCTTTGTATGAAGAAGCCCCCACTAACCCCTACCCAGTCGTCCAAACCATCGGTGGCGCCTTCCTCGTCTCCGCCGGCCAAAGTGCCTTTGTCGCCAAACTCAGCGAATCCCTGATCCAATCCGGTTCAGGCATTGTCCCCGCCGACGTTATCGCCACGGGCGCAACGGACATCCGGAAATTGTTTTCCCCCGCGGAGGTGGCGGTCATCCTGCGGGCATACGTGAAGGGTATCCAGACGGCGTTCATTGTTGCGATTGCGTTGGCGGCGACGTGTACGCTTCTTGCATTTTTGGCGAGCTGGGAGAAGTTAGTGCCTGCGGAGGGAGAGGGGAGTAATAGTGTGGAGAAGAAGGGGGAGGTGAAGGAGGTGGTGTAGGGTAGATATTGGGGTTGCTTCACCAGCATTTTCTTTTGTTTGTTTGTTGAGGATGGGGGAGTCTGGTTGGCATTTTATAAGGTCATATTATATTAATATAGAATTGAAGCGGGAATGTACAGATTGAATAAAACGGAAAGAGTGGTTACTTTTTGGATATCGTTACTCATAGTTCGCCGTGGTCCCAAGATGTTCGTATCCCCTTTGAAGCAACTCTAAATCACCATTTGGAGGGTCAGGCCGGGCCAGGCCAGGCCTACGGTGAAACCAGCTCAAAGAGGAGCAGAGGGAAGATGACAAGGAGCAGGGAATATAGAAAAAGCACGCAACACAAGCAAATACCATTCACGGCAGGTGCCTAAACTGGAGAAAAGCGTTGATGCCCCCAAAGAGGCTTGAAAAAGCAATATGCCAGCGTCAAAAAGGGGGGCATCCGATAGGTTGATCAAGCCAGGGACGGCCGATAAGGAAGGTCTCGATGGGATCCATACGGATGTCTGAGGTTCGGCGGTGAGCTGGCCGAGTTCACCGAGTTGGCCACGTCGATTTAGAT
>JPJW01002238.1:0-25836 GCA_000750755.1 Pseudogymnoascus sp. VKM F-4513 (FW-928)
CCACCCCCCCCCTCACCCCATTCAAAAATAATCATCAGCCTGGCTCACTCCTCTCCCTCTTATTTTCTCACCTCTCGCCTCAATCGCCACCTTCCTTCCGTGATTACGCGACTCATACCGCGATAATCAGGGCGCGACTTTTGCTCGCGTTGTCGCCGTCTTGTTCTCATCTACACACTTGCCCCGTCCAGACATACTTCCAGTATACTTGCGATCCAAAATCGATATACCTGCCCACTTTATCCACTCGGTGGTCGGCATCGCGCGGCCACTCAAGACACAGACCAACGCAAGGTACCCGAATCCGACCTGGCAACCTACATACCGCCGCGACCACGACGATACACGCCCCCCACCTCTCGAAAGCCCCCGATCGCATCCTGATAACGAACAAAAATATCCTGCGACGCTCACATCACCTTTCCACATATTTATATCGCGACTTTTGTTGGGGAGGTCAATGGTGACCGTCCATCCTGACGCGCGCAAAGTCTGAGCCTCGTTGCGCCCCGGATACGTCCTGTCGCATCACCTCGAGGCAGGCCTGGTACTTCGGTTTCATCTTATCTCTGCGCCGCCTTGCAAGGCATGAACGTCGGCAGCCTCAGCTCGGGCAAATCCAGCCCGCGAATGTCGTCGGCCCAGAACCAGCCGCTCTCATCGAGCCATACGAGTCCCTTCATGAATAACGCGACGGTGAAGCATGCGATGGACGCCCCGGTCTTTGTCCCGCAAGGGCAGCAGTATCGCGCCGCGACGAACGGATCCCAAGCAGCGTATCAACAACTACAAATGTCATCCATGACCACGTTCGAGCGCGACGGCGCGTCAAACCCTGGCCAGCTGGGCACGTCGACGCTGCTGTCGTCGCCTTCTGCGATCCTCATCCGCAAGCTACCACTCAAAACAACCGAAGATTCACTGCGCTCCATGGTCGTATGGTCAAAGGAGTTCACCGAGGCAGAGGTTCTCCCGATAGAGAAATCAGAAGATGCGGGCTTCAGGTCGGCGATCCTACATTTCAAATCCCCTGCAGGCGCGCATGAGGCGCAGCGACTTCTCAACGGCAAGCCAAATATTTCAAACGACGCGCAAATGGTCGTCGAAATATTCCCAAGCAGCCCACCCATGCCGAGGAAGTACACCGTGGATGGCGCATCAAACTCCACGTTCAACGGAGGTCCAGCGAGCAATACTTCGTCATCCTCGTCCGCAGGGCCAACACCGCGCCAATCATCAAGGTTCAACGATACGTTTCAGACTATGGAGAGGATATCACCAACAAACACTACCCTCTATGGGAGCAACGAACTACCAAACCCCGATTCCAGTGCGCATTATCAGAGCCTCTTCTCACCACAGTCTCCGATCGGCAATCATCTGACTGAGCGAACGCATATCAGCGGCAAGACTCTGATCAACAACGACACCATGGACGATGATGAAACGGGAGAGCTTCTGAAAGACCCCGTCGCCTATGCAGAGAACGGAGCTGCAGCTCAACCACGACGCGCGACCAACCCACAGCTACCAATTTCGAGGATGAACAGCTTGTCGCTGAACACAAATCACGTTACCCCAGCACCTTCAGCGCCAAACTATACGGCATCGACCCACCTACCGTCCATGCAGCCTCAAACGGCTACCATGTCGCCCACTATGATGAGTAACGGCGGGCCACCAGTTCCGTACCAGCTTGGGAATCAGCATTATCCAAGGCATAGCTTCCCACCTGTGAATCCGGCAGATCAAAACCCTCCATGCAATACCCTCTACGTTGGCAATCTCCCAATAGACACTTCGGAGGATGAACTCAAGGCCATGTTCTCAAAGCAGCGCGGCTACAAGCGGCTGTGCTTTAGGACAAAGCAAAATGGGCCCATGTGTTTCGTCGAGTTCGAAGACGTTTCATTCGCCACCAAGGCCCTGCATGAGCTTTATGGGCACCCGTTGCACAACAGCGTCAAAGGCGGCATCCGCTTGAGCTTCTCAAAGAATCCACTTGGCGTTAGATCTGGCCAAGGCTCAGGCCCACCTGGACCCCCGGCACCTCCCGGCATCATGCAGAACATGAACGGTATGATGAACAGCAACATCTCTGGGCCTGGCTTCAGCACGGCAAACGGTCCACCACCAGGCCTTGCAGCACCTCCCGGTCTCGGGCCAAGCCGGGTCCAGTATGGTTCCGTCATGAATCCCATGGCGGCGGCAAACGGCCACTATGGAGTACCATACGGTGGTGTAGGGAATGGGTGGAATGGCCCTCCCTACAATGGTCCCATGGCTGCTGCCATGAGCCAAGCGGCGACGACGAACGGCGCAAATAGTGGCTTCCCTCCAGCATACATGATGGGAAGATAGACGGCAAAAGAGCAGCATGGTCCTGCTGGCACGGCGTTTGGGATCGTTTTAATGTGGATTTGGCGGCACAATTAATAAGGCAATCTGGTGTTTATGGGCTCGGGAAGTGCAGGACCTCATCCCCTACCATCCTGCATACTCTGGCATGCTATAATGCGGATATATCTGGTCGCATTTACACTTGGTGCATCTTTCATAGCGTGGCGCTTTTCGAATCACGATGCCACATACGCATCGCTGCAACTACGGAGCGCACAACATCGGCAGACACATCAGCGCAGGGTTCTGTGGGACGATACAATTGTTATGGGGGGCATGGGATTGCATGGCTAGCAAAGGAGTTCAACTTTTCTTTTTTCTTCTTGATTTTGGTGTTCTTGTCTTTTTTCACAACAAACTCTTCGCTTCTTGCTCTCAGTTTAGGGATGGCGCAGCTGGGAGATTGGGGGGGGTGTCAACATAATTACCTTTTGTTTCCGCTTGTTACTTTTTTGCAAACTTTTTGAAATCATCTGTACGATCTGGGCGCATCATGTGGGATTTGCATGTTGGGCGCATGGACAGGCAGGCATACCTTTTTATTCCCCCCACACACTGGAGAGGCACGGACGGCTGGCTTTTTTTGCGCTGGGAGCATATGTATGTTAAACGGAAATGGCTTGTGTGTTGAAAGCTACTCGGTCCCGTTTTATTTGCTGCGGTCTTGTCTTGTTTTGGTTTCGGCCGGGGGACGACGCGAGGGGGGCTCGGGTTCACGGCGCTTACCTTTGTTCTTTGTTTTGTTGTCTTTCGATCATTTTAGAGACCGGATGCCCACATAGCTAGGGAGTGTGCTCAGTGATTCGGAATGCCTACATATAGATTTTTATTATTGCTCCACGGCATACTTTTTGTTCGGTTCGGATTGCAGGCTTGCATCATTATTCGCTGGTACTTCTTTTTCCGCGGCTTGTTCAGTCATTCTACTTAGTGATGCCTCTGAGAAAGTCGTACATGTACGGCCACGCGCACCGGTGGCATAGCACATGCAATACCCCCGGCACGAGTTCAGAGTGCCGCAATACAAGCAAGCAGTGACGCATTAGCCGAGGCATATAGAGATAGCACTGTGATTTATTCGCCAGGAAGACAAGACTGTAGAGATCATATCCCTGTACATATATTTTGATCTAGATCCATCGAATCGCGCTCCCGCTTATCTTGAGATGTTTTGTCTATACCAGACTCCTGCAGGCTCGCACCAATCTGTCTAAGGGACGGCTGGATCATCCCCACCCCTATCCCTGCCCCTCGCCATCCCTTCGCCGCACATCCGCTCCCGCTCACAGGATCGTGCACCGTGGCCCGTCCTTCCGGCGTAGTAGGTGCCGCCGCGTCTTCTCCTTCTTCGGCACCTCCGGCTCATACTCGGGCTCCTGCGTCACGTCATTGCCCTTCCGAATGATCTGCCGGCAGAGATCGATGAAGACCTCGTCGACATTCGCTATATACGTGAGATTCCGCACTGTGACTGACTTCGAGGATGACGTCGGGGTAGGGGGAAAAACTCACCTCGCCGCCTCGCCGACGTCTCGTAGTATGGCGCGTCGCCCCAGCTTTGGCTCAGAGCGAAGGCCTTAGACCGACTCACCATACGGTCGCCCTCAAGATCTGACTTGTTCCCCACAATGACGATGGGCACGTGCTCGTCGTCCTTGATGCGGATGATTTGCTCGCGCAGCTCGGAAAGCTCCTCGAGACTGCTGCGGCTGGTAATGGAGAAGACGAGGAGGAAGCCCTGGCCTGTCTTCATGTACAGTTCCCTACGGGCGACATTAGGATTTGGAAGTCACGGGGGTGGGCGGCGGCGGCGGAGTGGATTTTCCCTACCTCATTGCGGCTATGCACGGGTCAGCAAGAGAGGACCGCATGCGCGAGGTCTCTAGGTGGACTTACTGAACTGTTCAGTTCCTGCGGTGTCGAGGCTGTGAGGCGTGAGTTGGGGACTTTGGGGGCTTGTCAGGGGGGTTTTCGTACATCTCTAACATGCATTGCCTCCCCTGTGGACCTATATTAGCAAGGGGAAACAAATGTACGTTTGATAGGGCTGGCTTACATCGACCTGGATCTGCTTCCGATACGAATCCTCGATGGTGGGATCATAGCTCTCTATCCACACATTTTGGACAAACTGTGCTATAGCGGATGTCAGATACTCGTTTACGCTGCCGGGATTCAGTGTCATGTAGATAATGTACCAGTTAAGCAACTCTTGCCCACGCCCCCTAGAGTCGCGTTAGTTTCAGCTGCTCTCAAGGCTCATCTGTGTTGGGGGGATGTCATACCTGCGCCCAGAACGACGATATGATAGTCCCTCCTGTTGCTATATGCGCGTCAGACACAAGCACGTCCCCACGGGGTCGGGGGGTCTGGGTGTCAAACCTCTGGTACCTGTTGGACATGATCAAGGAGTGGTCCGATTGAGCCAATTGGCTCTGTACCTCTTCCTTTTGCCTCCCGTGATAACCTTCTCGTAGGGTCTAGTTGTGGCTCCACAGCCCTATCTCGCAGCCCCTCTCTACTTATGTGAGTATGCAATAGGGAGTGGATGGCCCCAGCTGCGGTCTCCCCTTCTTGGCAAAGGGAGAAACTATGTCACGTCACGTGAAATGGCTCGGCGATTTTTTTGTGGCGTGAGAAATTTCCGAGGGGATTTTTTTGGGCCAACCAGCCAGCAAATTGCAAATTGTAAGAGCGGCGCAAAATGTAGCAGGTAACGGGCGTGCGTCTGTCGTGTATGTCGTACCTGCGTCGGAAGGAGCTCGGTGAGGGAGCGCGTAGCCTTTTGCAGTCTCTGGCGGTGGCTATCAATGGCTAGTAATAGCTGACAACAAACTGGAGATTGCGGGGCGTTCGTGTTTTGCTGCGACCTTTCACATATTAATATTGGGGGGAAAGGTTTGAATAGGGTTTGTGGAGACCAAACCCATATATGATGGCTCTCTCCACCAGACTACGGCTGTACGGGAAGATCCCATGCATATGTATTGCATGACAGAATCTGTCGCTTTGGACTGGCCCTCCTTGGCATCGACAGGTTGAGAAGTTCCTTTTTCCTTCCCACACCAACTCCCCAAGAAAGAAGCTGTGGCCATGATGACACAATTCGCTTTCTGTATTTCGAGCGTCTACGCAAATATGGTCATAAATACTAAGTACAGAGGGTCTAGGGGCTAGCCGGGGCGTAGTTGTCGGGATGGCGGGGCGTAGAGAGAGGCTTGTCTCATTGTTTCAGTCTGCGACGTCACTTTCATTTTCCGAAAATATACAAATTTGATACTAATACCCATAATCCCGATGTTTCCACGAGGTAAAAACCGCAATAGCCCTTGTCTACTTTTAGAAGGCCCGTCCCAGCAAGCCCAACTGTTTTATGGTGGTGTGCATCGGGCGCTTTGCATGCCACGTTAATTCGCCCTTGCAGCTGCCACACCCCCTTCGTCTCTCACGGCTCAAAATAGATATATCGGGGTGGCTGCTTTATACGGGCTCACTATACCACCCCTATGGGAGAATAATATGTTTGGCTCGGTTTGCAATGATGGATTGACTAGCTCATGAGAGAGTGGATGGAATTTCACCGGTGGCCAATAACAAGCAATTTAAATATATTATAATTCGCGAATTTTTCCTTCACAACTTCCGGTTAGAACTGTCGAGCTCTACAACCTGATCAATCCCAGGGTACTCTGGAACTGACAGGTCATATTTCTTCGCAATATCTGGGCTGACGAATCTTGTTTCTGTCAGCTACAATTCCTTACTCCGGGACTCAAAAATATGCCGAAACAACTCACCTGCCGCCCAAGAAATGCCTCCCCTTAAACCACTTCGTCAGTGGCTTCGGGGCCGTTAAACTGACAAGTGATGTGGGATTGAAGTCTTTCCCCGGTCCCGAACTTGGCGGACCTGACTCGATATTCCATGAGGATGGGGCATCAACGGAAGTTACGTCCACCTTGGACTTTGCCAATGCCTCTATGACTGGCCCGAACGGGTCTCTCACTTCACCAGTGAAACTGAAGCCTATTTTGTGGTCAATTAGGCGCTAAGTTTTGCCTCTTCCATGGCACTACGTACCAAATATTGCATCGACCACATGATCCGTCTCTTCGATGGCAGAGTTGAAGTCATCTACAAAGGGTATGTTCAGGGTTTTCAACTGAGTAGATAAACGCTGTCAAAGAGCATATTAGCATTCGCCAGAACCGCTGAAAAGGAAACGGAGATGGAGAACGGAGGGGATACTGCGAGATATTAACCAGGCAATATGGGTAAAATGGGCAATGGAGGCTCTTGCCTTCCGTGGAATATAGACGAGTGGCTGAGGACCTGGCGGGGATCCCAATACGGAGAGATGTCCAAACATACCTGATACAGCTCATTCTTGCTTTGCTTTGGATAATATATGGTCGGCTTATAGCCATAGTGCCAGAGGTGTCGGGCTGCAACCAAGCCATCTCCGCCTTCAGATATGGTCAGTATCTTCTGCTCTTCAGTGACTTCGACGGGAGGGGTCTATTACCATTGTTACCGGGGCCGCATGCCACCAAGATGCGTCGACCTCTGCTCGGAGGATGAAGCCGGTACACTGGCATGAGTCAGGGGACTGTGCTGCGTTGTGGGACCAACGGTCCAAGATTCCCGTCGCACATACCAGCTTGTGATACTGACAAGCCTGCCAGTTCCATCAGCTGATCGATGGAAAAGGCGCCAACAGTCATCAGATCTTGATCGAGCGCAGCGGCGCTCTTGGCGCTTAGTGTCTTTGTCGTGTAAGCCTCCATCTTGAAAATATGAGTAAAGTGAAAGGGGGTTTGTATCCTACCTTCAAAGCCATTGCTAGAGTTGAAATACGTATAATATATCCCAATGAAACCAAAAAATACGAAAGGTTGAGAATTAAATATAATTTGAATAAAACCACTAGTAAATCGCTATAAAATAACGAAGTCAATAGAGGCAATAAACAGGACAGCAACCATGTATTAACCTAGCTCCAATAACTATTCAATCGCACCAGATCCATCAAGGTTGATGTCATGATACACACACCAGACCCCCCCTCGCTTACGTAATCTCGACCTCCAAAGTGCCAAAAAGGAGGGTCGGCGATACAATTTCCCGACCCAAACGGCAACCGCCAAAAGTTGTCGCATCGCGTTTCCGAGATTTCGAAAACGACCCAACCTCACACCCCCCCAACCATTGTCAACCCGCACATCATGGTTGTTAAGATACGCCTAGCACGCTTCGGGAGGCGGAAGGCCCCCTTCTACAACATCGTGGTGGCACAAGCGAGGTTTGTTGATCCGGAGCGAACCTGAGGGAGAGGGACGAAAGGCTAATTGATTGTGCTCTAGAACCGCAAGAAACAGCAAGCCGCTCGAGGTGCTCGGTATGTGGAGGATTGATGGAGTGAGGAGGGGCAGGTCACTAACAGACAGCAGGCACGTACGACCCGATACCAAAGAAGCCAGAGGATGGGGAGGGAAGGCCGTTTAAGGATATCCGGTTGGACTCTACGAGAGCGAGATACTGGCTCGGAGTGGGTGCACAGCCGTCGGATCCAGCTTGGAGACTGCTCTCTATGGTAAGGGCTCATACTGGACAGCGGGCGGATGATACAGAAGGCTGACTTATATCTAGGTTGGACTTATGGAGCCGAAATTCCGGGGAAACCAGACCGCCAAACCAGCCGCGGGCGAGGCAGGAAAGGCAGTGTAGGGATATTCACTCGGGCAGTGCATAGCGTGGCGTTTTATCTGTGACTAGGGGTTCGAGGCTTCTGTATTTACAGTCCAAGATGACTGCTGTGTTATCGACCTCTATGTAATTTTATGTACAATCTTATGATTCCCATCCATATATCATGCCTCGTGAACCCCGGAAACAAATTCTAGCCAACTCTGTTTAGGAAACCAAAAGAAAACGCCCAACCCCTTTCACAATGCTATCGCTGGACTACTCCCCAAACCGTCGAAATAAAACTAGACTTCAATCAATCAATGCGACACCAAGAAATAAGTATTAGTAGTCAGGCAAGTAGCCATGACAACGAAACCGTAGATGACCAAACCCAGTGCCAAATAGCGGATGATGGCCTCCTTATTAGAAACCTTCCTGGCTGCACTGCCCTCCTCAAAGAGACCGTGAGTGGCCGAAGCGCTATCCTCGTCATCCTTTGCGAGTCTCTGGTGGTGAATGGAATCAGGGGAAGAAATTTTGTAGTAAAAGATGCCGGGAAGGATAAAGCTGATACTGGTGCTGCCAGTAGCACCCACATAGGCGAGGACGGTGTCCAATGATGACACTGACATAGCGACGATGTAGCTCAGAACTACAATCACAGTCGTGATGGCAGCAAACTTGACATCGCCAATGACCTCGGGCTTGCCGGAGTGGCCAGCAGCACTAGGAAGCAGTGGTGCAGCCCTCGAAGGCGATACATTTGTGTCCCTCGACTTCGTCCACCTGGCTGGACGCCATTTGAGTACAGCGACAACGGATGCTCTGCATGGGTGGACCTGAAGTGGGAATGAAAATATAACGAGGACGACGATTGCAGCCTTTGCAATTGTAGAGGCAACGTTCGGGGCATCTGTGAAATGTCAGTAAAGCACAGTTGTCAAAGGAAACATATAACATACACATTCCCACAATATTTCCGGCCACGCTGCTGCCAAATGACAGATACCCGGTAATTGCGACAACGATGTAAGTCGAACAAGCAGAGCCGATACTAGCACCAATGACGCTCTTAATTCTGCAAGGGGTTTATTAGCATTTGCGAACAAGGAATTGCTGCCCATGGAATAACTTACGTGCGAGGAGAGTTGTCTTTGATCTCGTTCACAATGGCAAACATCTGTTTAATGTTAGGCCGTATATCAGAAGAGCTAATTGCAAAAAACTCACATTCTGATGGCAAGTATACGCGAAAACAATCACAGGCAGGCTGCTGAGCGCGGAAATCGCACTTTCCCACTGCACAACGCGAATTGGTCCTCGATCGGCCATGGTGTCGCCCTTTGCGAAGTGATACACGACCAAGATGACTAGATATCCAATGGAGATAAGGGCAACCACACTCGTATACTTCAATGAATCCAGGCGCCGCAGGAAAGATAGGGGTATGACGACCAGCCTGATTTTAGTTAGTAACGATAGCAAGATTGGGATAGGTGATTGGGGGTATCTACATAAAGACGGTTATCCAAAAATGGCGATCAACCAGAAATGGCACGTTCCCCGCCGAAGGATTGAATCCCTTAACAACTCCAGGCATCAGGTCTCCAATGATGATGAGGTAGCTGACTCCAACACCAAAACACTTGATTGCGATTGCGCCGTCAAAAATAACCGCCGCACTTGGGTAAGTCATCTGAGAGAGGGCGAAGAACGACGCCTGCCCACGATCAAGGTAGCGCGCACATCGAGACTGCAGGTAAAGGCCGAACGAAGCAGTCATTGCCGACCATATGATGACGATTGTTCCAAGGAGGATACCCATGTGTGCCATCGCGAGGGGCATGGCCAAAGTTCCAGCACCAATAACTGGAATAAAATCAGTAGGGTCCCTTGGGCGACGACGGACAGGACGGCAACGTACTTGTGTTTACTAAATTCACGTTGCTGCTTATCCACGACGCCTGGCCCGCAAAAGCCGCATCTTTGTATGTCCTCTTGGGCCGCTGCCTGTATGGTTGATGATATCAGCGGCTGTTCCTCACACGATCACCGTCCATAGTGTCTATGCTTACCGTCTCCCCCCTCCAGTCTCGGGGATGTCCATGGGACTCATGGGGCTCTCGGGATCGGATGTATTGATTGTCGAATATGTCATTGCATCAACCACGGTCTCCTTCCACGTGCGCGGAGGAATATGCTGCTGCTGTTGGGGCCGGGGAAAGTGTGACGATTTATGGGGTCGTTTTTACCGCAGTGGCGTGACAATCTGGGGTGTCAACGAGTGTTGGTACAGATGCTGGTTCAGTGTCGCTGTTTGAGGGGTAGGAATAGACGCATCAGATGCGCCGTGACGACCAAAACGCCTTGGTTGTTGAAGAGAGCGACGACAGTAAAATTATGAAGAATGTTTTGTGTTCTGTCTGGGGAGAAGGCGTCCTGGCTGTTCTGCGCTCGAGATTGGGGCCAAGTATGTAGCCTCAATACTAGCGCGGACCCCCAAGACTCCAAGGTCATCATTTCCAAAGTGGCCCGTTTGACATTTTCTCAGCCTTGTCATTTGCTTGGCGCGTTGGTTATCGGGGAAATGGTCTGTGCATATCAATCAATTGTCCACCCAAGCAGTTGCTTGGAGCACCCAAACAGATCAGAACCCCAATGCAGTACCAATGGATCACGATGCGGATGATACAGCTAGGCTGACTCTCGAGCTTCTGGAGGCCCGTCTACGTCAGGCTGAGTATGCAATCTACGGACATCTCGATGGCAATGCCAACAGCGTCAAGCGGAAGTCTGTAGCGGAGAGGCTACATGAGCTAGAGAAGGGCCTGGACATGATCACTACGAAATCCAAGGTTGCCGAGGATTTATTAAAGCTTCGTGAGTTTATACTTTGAAAGTGGCAGCTGTATGACCCAAGAAGCTTACGTTCTGCGGTTAGGTGCGCGGCATCCCGACCTCTTTCACAGCCCCGATAGCGAGGACCCTCCATCTCTACTGGACCTACCCTCGAAATCAGCCATTGTCCTCTCCTCAGCGGCCTCCTTCCCGCTGACCGCCTCGAGCTTGACGTCTATACGCGATACCCCCATACCCGAGGCCGAGCGATCCGCCAAGATTATCGCGACGCGACCCCAAGTTGCTGAGCTGGAGGCAGTCCAAGCTGCGCAGATGAAGACCATTGCGTCGCTAAAGGAGCGCACGGCGGCGGTCCTCCAGAGATGGTACTCTGTGGACATCTTACAGTCGGGCGAGCACTGGGCAGAGATAGAGAGCAGGATTGACATTACGGAGCAAGGCGTGCGGCGAGCGGAAATCGCGCGGCAGGAGGATGAGGCTACTGGATGAGACACGGCGGCGGCTGGGGAGTGAGGTGAGATGGTGGGGAAGGTGTGAGATGCAGCTTCGCGTCAGAGACTGGAAAGCGAGCAGCAGTAGATTTATGATGAGTTACGATTATCACAGTACAATATAATGTCCGGATCACGGGTATTCATTCGGTGAAGACGAGGAAGACGGGCCGTTTTGACCATTGACGATTGAACCTTGACCCTGCTGGCGTGTGTGGCTGGCGTGTGGCTAATATGGCAATGTGGCAATTACCGGCGAGGTCAGGAGAATTCCCAGGAGAAGAAGAGAAAGAACTGTGGGAGTGGTGCCATGCCGGGTGCCATGGCGCTTGTGGGGATTGTCTGGTGTTCAACTTAGTCTAAAAGTGAGCGGGTAAGGATTCTGAAACGGAGGTGTGATGGATGGGTGGGATATTGTGTCTTGTCCTATGGAAGCGAAGCAAAACGAAACACGAAACACAAAACGGGCGATGGACGAAGGAGGAAGGACGAAGGAGGCAGGAGGTAGGCTATAAGTTGATACCATCCGGGTAGTCATCATCCAGGAGATTGATTATCTCGTAGGCCATCATCGAGCACTGCCTTGTGAAAATTACAAGCGCAACTTCTAAAACACTCCTGGCGCGTTAACCACCAGCCACCAACGCGTATACCGTAGTACTATGGTAGGAGTACACACATTTTAGCACCTTTTTTAACACTTTTAGCACCAACGATGTAAAGTATCTCATCCACACCAAAACCCACTTCCACTCCACTCCCGTACACTTCCATTCACTCCCGTCCACTCCCATCCACTCTTATTCGTGTCTTCTCCACTCTCTCATCCACCTACCACCACCACCCAACTTCCATCCATCAACTTATTTTTGTACACTGCCCAGCCCCAAGTACCTCTCTTAACACCTCTTCATGCCCTCCATCAATCAAAGGGGTACATCCCATACGGTTAGTCGTCAGGCACACAACCTTGTACCTAATCTCGGCCCTGCGCGTACCTGAACCGCCCTGGGATACCATAGTACTCTCCTCATCCTTCTCTCATCCTTCTCTCATCCCTAAAACACATCCTCCTGTCCTGTCCTGTCCTGCCCTGACCTAACGCGTAACGGCGATGGTCCACGATTATCCCGTTGCATTTTGCTGCAGAGCACAGACTTGCAGGCCCTCTTGATCGTCTGAGGGTGGTGTAGCGTACGGGCTTTTGTATGGTGAATGCACTGGAATGTATTCATTGTATGTATTGCACGGAATACACTGCTGGTGATACCCTCTTGCTATGGTACGAATACAAATACAGGAAACTGTCGTGCCCAGTGCTGTGTGCTTGATCGTGCTTGCTTGTGCTCCAATTGACCCCATCCCCATTGCCCGTTTATGTCTCTTAGAATCCAACTTGCGCCAACATTCACCCATTCATCCGCCTCTCTCTTGCACCCAAAAATACCCCCTTTTCCTGTACAACATTGATTCGCATTGGCTTCATCCCAACTGCCCTGCCCTGCCCTGCACTGCACTGCACTGCACTGCACGGCGCCGCCTTGGCCATATTATTTTTCATATTCTTCACTCTCCCAAAGATCCACTGGAGCACAACAGCTCAAAAGTTTTTCTCCCTACCTCCCTACCTACATACAGCACAGCACCGCAGCGACTCAAAAGACGACTCAGGTCCAGCCAGACCCAAGCAGCCCCAGCTACCAGCCCAGCCCATCCCATCCATCCACTCCACACACCTCCAAAGTCCACAACCCACAACCCAAAACCCACAACCCACAAGCCCACACAGCCCAGTCCACAGGTACCAACCAATCCAGCTACCAGCCTACCAGCCTTTTCGAAACGCTCCCCTTCTCAATTTCATTTTCTCCCACGTATCCCACGTCTCACATCTCATCGCGCCGCGTCGCATCCCCCGTACAGTACCATACAGTACCCATACAGTACCCCATCCCATCCTATCCGTATCCCCATCACACTCTCTTGGCCCATCCAACAATCTCGTCACATTTCCAATTCGCTTCACCTTTGTCCTCTGCGCCTGCGTCTGCGTCTGCTGTTCACTGCCGACCCTCGCCCGTTTTACCTACCTCGTCTCTTTCTCCACTGCTTTGTACACTTTTTACTGTACAGTACTTACAAAAAATCGCGAGTCACCTTGCTCTCAAATACCGACTCAATTCTCGTACACGTACACGGACTCCTCCGTGGTGTGTGTGGTCTGTGCTGTTATCCCGAGATTGTCTCTCTCCCGTCTTGTCTCGCCAACTTGTCAATCCTAAACCCACCGCCAGCCACCACCATCACGACGTCGTCTCAAGCCAGCACCGTCGCCAGTTGATTCCATTCGTACAAGAGAGAGATACCGCTAGTCGAGCTCTCTATCGCCTTCCTTTGCTCGCCGTCCTTTCGTTCTTTCGTCGTCGCCTCCTCACCAGCAGCCTCGTATATCGCGCGCGACACAACTCTCTTTCTTCGCCATCGACCGAACCTCTTCAACGGACCCGACGACTGAATTGCGGCCTGACCTCCCCACGACATAATCTGGGAAGGGGATTTGGGATACCTGCAGTGATCCGGTTTTCCTTATGCCATCCTACGGAGCGCTGCATTCGCCATCACTACGTAAAATGAATGGCAATATGGACTCGTCGATGAGAGGGCGTTCTGGAGGCATGAGCGGGATGCGCATGGATAATATCATCGGCGACCCCTTCGCTCTGGCCACAATCTCCATATCGCTGGTAAGTCTTGTCGAAACAACTGAATGCCGTCTCACCAGCTAACTCTCTCCCTCAGCTGGCCTGGTTAATCGCCCTGATCGGTGCGATTGTCACCGATGTGAGCGGCGACGTACAGAGCTACGTCTGGTTCTCCATCTTCTACATGCTGGCCTGCATTATCGGCGTTTTTGTGGTTATCGCCTCCAACACCTCAGCGACTTACCACGTAGCCGTTGTTGGTTTCCTGGCCATCGGATTCACAATGCTGAGCTCATCTATCAACGGCGTTATCTTCGCCTCCAAGGGATCAATGAATGCCATGGCCGCGGGTAACATTATTCTCTGCATGGTTTCGGTAAGATGCTCCTCTAACTTGCACTATTTGACACATGATGCTAACAGCCATAGATTGTTTGGATATTCTACTTCGGATCCACCCCATCTTCGGTTTCCCGCGCCTACCTCGACTCCTTTGCTCTTCACAAGGAGCAGCCTTCCGGCAACAGCAACCGCGGCATGTCCCACGCTTATGGAAGCGGCCGCCCTGATACCTCTATTTCGCGCCAGGCTCCGCAGATGTACACCTCTGCGCAGCTCAATGGATTCGAAACGTCGTCACCAGTCCAGTCCGGCTTCACTAACGCAGGCATGGGCACCGACAAGGGATCTATCCAGCAGCGCTTTGGCAACAGCCCCGCCCCGGTCATCCCTGGAGCGGGCGCACCAAGCCAGATCCCCGAGCAGACCGTCCCCGAGGTCGTTGCCCCGACAGAGTACCCTTACCGAGCGAAGGCCATCTACTCGTACGAGGCGAACCCCGACGACGCCAACGAGATCAGCTTCTCGAAACACGAGATCCTCGAGGTGTCCGACGTGAGCGGAAGGTGGTGGCAAGCGAAGAAGGCCAACGGCGACACAGGCATCGCGCCCTCGAATTATCTCATTCTATTATAGTGAAATATGGCGAATTGTCAGGTTTAAGTAATGATGACCGATTATGTACTCACCCCATTGTACGGGTATCATTTCCTTTGTTAATGTATTCTTGCCCTCTGGCCCCGCGGCTCCGGCAAAAGAGGCACGAGAGCGGGACATTCCTTTTTTTATTATAAAGTGCCGGCTACGCCCTCGTCCATATGTGCGTCGAGGCAGCTGGGAAGTTCTGTATTAGCGGTTTATTCTAGGGAAGACATCTGTTGGGCTTGCAACTGGCGTTGGATTGATGATGGGGGAATATGGCACATACATCTGGGCTACTCGCCGTCAGGCATCCTCATCTCGTGGTGGACTCAGGGAAAATGTTACATACACTCACTGGTTGAAATTGAAAAGTGTAAATGAAAATTATAAACATCGCTGATGGAACAACCTCTGATATGTTTCTTGTGATCGATCACCTTGAGGGGTGCGTAATATTGCTATTCTCGAGAGTGCTGTGGCGGCTTAGGCCCACGTGCGGATCGAGCCCCTTGCCCTCATTGATTGATGGTAATTTGGTCGATGCTCTCAGAGTCATCAGAGATTAGACTATGTATGTTTAAGATCTATTCTACGGAGAGAGGCACCCTTGCCAAATGTGAATCTTCCCATCAGCTCCTTCCTCTCAACATGCCCAGGCGTCAAGTCTGCTGTGCGTAAAACTTGACATTGGTTACTGAAGAACCAGGCAATTGACCAATTAACAGCAGCATCGACAAGCTAACAAGGTGGGAATTAAGTTTTATAAATTTGAGGTAGTCTAGTAGTGACTAGTTATAAAGGCCGTCGTGGACAACGAACGGTGCATACAAATTTGATCATCGGCATTCGATTGATTAGCTGCGCAAAAGACAACTTTCCGAGGGTATCACGAATCGACCACTAGCAAGCAACCTGACAAAACTAATAGTAGGACCTGAACGCCAGCTTGTTATACACCCCCGGGCTTTGGGCTACTCGCTGCGCTGCCTCCGCCTCTCTTCACCAGTCCTGCAAAGAACGATGCCAGCGCCTCGTTTTGGGACTTTCCATCTGGCGTCGATGCGGCAGGAGCTTCAGTGTCCATGCTCCGATTGTGGTCCTATTCTCATTAGCATGACTCAATCATATGTTATCCAGCACATACCGTTAATCGTTTGAGCATATCATCAACGTCGACCTCGATACCTCCCATGTTACATTGTACAGGCCCAATGTGGTTCTCAACCGGGACGATAGTCTCATCCGCGAAGTATTTCTGCCTACCTGTGCGCTCTCGCTCGGGCTCTGCGGTATTACGTATACGCTCCAGAGCCTCAAGTTGGGTCTCCAGGAATGCTTGAGTCTCCTCGCTTTTGATCTCCAATTTCTGACCAGAGGAGTTGGCGTGCATATTGGAGGCATTGTCACCCCGAGGATCTCGGATAGCCTCTTCGTAGGCCGATATGGCGCTCAGGTGTCCCCCGGGTGTTTGGGAACCCGTTTGGAGCCCGTTCTGGCCACCTTCTGCCGTGTCCTCCTCAATGTCAGAAGTCCACCCCTGGCTCATTCGCTCCACATCGAAACCATCTCTAAGGACTCGAATCTTTCCCCAAGAGTCCCAATTTGGCGGAACAACAACCTTATCCCGGTCGATGACGTTATGTTTCAAAGCTTGTTTTTTTAATAGTGGCTGGATACCAAGTGACGAGTGTATCAGAGGCCGAAGTTGACTTGTCGCAGAAGGGATTGTATATATGAGGGACGCGCCGTCTAAACCAAAATGTTAGCACATGAAGAATTAGCTGCAACAGGGGAGAATCACGTTTTAGTAATACCGTCCTCAGTGTCTGCAAAACAAAGTCGAACTCTTCTTCCTTCCAAGCACTCTCCCTCTCCAGCGTCTCCATTCCATCGGACTGTTCATAATAAGCGCCGTGAAAATATACCAGACCCTGAGCTACTCACATTCTGGCAGACGACACACAGTGGTAGTCCTAATGCATCCTCCCATTCCCCCGGACCTAGGGGCAGGCTGACTTCACCCTCCGCCGAAAGAGAACTGCCGCCATCCAATGCTGTCCCCTTCCCTCTGTCGCGCCAACGGATCATGACTTCTTCCATCTTGGCCTTGCATTCCGGACTCAGTGAGACGAGTAATACGCGAAGTAACTTCACCCAATCCCTCAGTTGTCGCAACCAGAGCCATGGCTCTGACCAGTCTAGTAAAATGACAATCAAGGTATTTGGTATTGACTCAGGTGTAAGGAGCGAGCGCAAGAGCGGAGTAAAAGTCGGAGAGGAATCTGCCAATAAGTATAAGGACAGTCGAGCTATGGTGTCTTCGCTGCGTTAGCTAGGTGAAGCAGGCTTAGGATGATCGTAATTCATACCTTCGTTTTCGGCGTCCAGAACGTCATGATAGGTATACCCAAGTGCGAAATCGTTTGCTACAGGCGGCTTCCTGTTTCCATGCCGGCCCTGGGATCTTTTCGCTGATGAGTCTGAAGATAGAGCCTCCAGAAACTCTTTTTGGCTATCAGTTGAGCCTCCTGTGTAATTATTAGAAGGTCATCCATGTGAACATCTTGGTATTTTTTGCCTACCCAAAACAAAAACATTTCTCTCTGGAAGTCGCTTTCCGCTAGCTACGCTATCCAACATAGAGGACCACATCTCCTTCTTTGACGTGTCCTGACTCTTGTGCACGTCATCTTCCGTGAATTGGGGGTTCGGTGTGTGTATTGACATGATTGTTTATCGTGTTTCCCAGTTGCAGTATCTCAAAGCTTGCCCACAGTGGATCAGGCCGTATGTGTGGTTCACAACCAGCTGCTCATTTCTCTAGTAACAGAGGCGTCGATAGGCTCCATAAGCGCTCATTTATTGCTGTGAAATGCTCTCTTGGGAGGTTGGCGTTGTCGGCCTCCTTTTGATTAACTTCACTGCGGAGTTGAAAGTACCTATCCGTCGATAACGGGACCTCCCGTGTGTCAGCCTTGCAGATAATAAATAACTGGCAGCCTCTGGGCACGACAACAACATCAATCAATCACACAGCACCGTAACCATGAATAGCATACGCCAAGTCCAAGAGTTGAATAGGAGAGAACTGGAAAATGGAGTGTAAGTTAAGGAAATTTTATTGAATCTTAGGTATAGTAGCTCGCGCCTGCTAACGAACATTAGTTCTCCAGAGGCGTCATGGCATTCCGACTACAAAGATACGGCGTATATTTACATTGGAGGGCTACCGTTCCAGCTATCTGAGGGCGACATCATAACTATTTTTTCTCAGTACGGCGAACCGACATTTATAAACCTTGTGCGCGACAAAGAAACAGGGGAATCGAAAGGGTTTGCTTTTCTAAAATACGAAGACCAAAGGAGTACAGATCTAGCTGTTGATAACCTCGGTGGCACAAAAATAATGAACAGAGTCCTGAGAGTTGATCATACAAGATACAAGAAGCAGGAAGAGGAGCCAGATAAGGGAATTGCGCTGGATGGCAACGGTATACGCTCAAATATTACCGACTCTGCGGGGCCCGACAACCATGCGAAGCCAGGACGGCTGATGTCGAAGGAGGAGCGTGAGCTTAAGGCTCTCGAGGACGAACACGACGATGAAGACCCAATGAAAGAATTCCTCGTTCGCGAGAAAAAGGAAGAGGTTGCAGCAAGGTTGCGGCGAGATCACGACGAAAAACCCAGATCCCGGCACCATAGAGAAAGACACCACCATCGCAGTCGTCGCTCTTCCAGATCACGCAGTCCTAGAGAAAGGACTTCCGATTCTCGCCGGGATAGTGCTAGAAAAAGGTCACGTTATGATAGCGAGAGGCCGATACGTGAAGACCGGGAAGAAAGACATGCACACAGGTCGAAGGACAAGTTCTGAGTTATTTTATGACTGGAATTGATATGTGGCCACAACTAAGCCTACGACAACTAAATGCGCATTTCCAGATACCAAGCTGGCTGATAGTTATCTTGCCCCACCGCCGCAAATATGGTGTTTACTTCCAAATATCTCGTTATGATTGCTCAAGAAATGCCGCTCATTCTTAGCTCTCTTTGGTTTCGCTTGAGTGGAAGAGCCTTGGGGTCGAGCATGCTGGCTCATGGAAAGACCAAGTATTCTTCCCCGATCGAGAACCACATCATGAGGGGCCAAGGTACCTCTTCCAGCCATCGCGGACGCAATAACGCTTTCCATCTTCGCCTTCTGCAAGGATGAATTTTTCCCACCGCCCGTCAAGTCCAGCACTGATGACAATGAGGCTGTGGTCGCTGGTCCAACCAATAACTCCTTTCCGCGGCCTGGATGTTTCAAAACCGCTGTCCAAGAGTGAGGATTCTTGGGGTACAACATCGCCCAACTCGAAATGTGCCGACGCGAAAGAGTAGATATCTGAGAACACACGTGGTAACATGGGTATTTTGCTGAGAATGCCCCACTTCTGAGCTGGAGCTTCATCTCCCACTGGCGAAGGACTGCCACTGCCCATAGAGGTGAGGCGTCGATTAGGGTTACTTGAATCTGGTCTCGCCAGCTTTGAAGGATGGGGCATATCAAAGACGTGCAACGTTGACTTGTCTGAGGTAACTGCAAGCATTTGGCTGGATGGTGAGATAGATATCGAAAAAATAGACGCATGGTCAACCCCTCGCCTTAACTCGGCAATACGAGCACCATTGCTTGTCCCAAACACGCGTATCAGTGTGCCCTGCAACGAACGTCAGCCATATTGATGAAGGAACGAGGGCGAGCCGTACTCACCGTCTCGCTTGCCGTGGCCATGATCTCGCCGTCTGGACTAATTTCAATAGCCCGCAATGGAGATGTATGTGCTGGGATGATTCGTACACCTCCTGTCTCGAGCTCAACCAGATGCACCTGACCTGGAGTACGCCCGGGGAACGCGAGCAGTTGTGACGATAAGCAACAGAGGCCCAGGGGGTTGTCGGCAGTCTCGGAAATAGAAACCTTCTCTGGAGGGGATGAGAAAACGTACACATGGACGCTGTTTTGCAGTACGACGACGATCCGTTGTCTCGTTAATCGGACCCGTCGGACTGCAGTGCGGAATTCAAGAGTTATTACAGCCTTCTGCTTCGCATCATCCCATATTATCACCTGCCCCTCCTCTTAGCTTATGTGATATGTCAAATCTCTCTGAATGTCTCACCTTATTGAGTGGGAACTTGGGTTGCTTTCCCCCTCCAACAAGAGCTATATAATTTGCCCTGGCCAACATGTCCACAGCTCCTACCCCTCCATTGAAATCTGTAGCCGCAGGTTAGTTTTTAAGAATCACCGTGGACGTCCAGTACATCAGTTGCTGATAGGCACCCATACCTCGTGATACCCGTAACTCGCATGGGTCCGAGTTAAAAACTGCAATAGACTATTAGAGTAGTTCATATTTCACCATCAGCGGATGATTCCCCAACATACTACAAAACCCCGAGTCCAGCCCAACTGAAAAGCACGTTGCGTCGTCGTTGAAGGCAGCGTACAACGCAGCAGGGCTAACGGACGGCTCGATGGCTGGCCTTGTATTCATACTCAGTAGATCTTGGCAGGTACGACTGCCGTGAGAGCTAAAACAAAGGCAAATTTAGGAAGGAAGACCTTTCGATCTTGTTAGGCCAGGTCCTGTATGTAGGTGCTGTGGTGAAGAAGGTTCAACCCGCCCAGATCAGAAGGTTATGGTGGTAGGTGGTTCCTGTCAAATGCCGACTGATTTGACAAAGGGTTCCCCGGCTAGGCACACACGCCTCGCCCTTCTAGCGGGCACATAACGTGATGATAGGACGTTTCTAAAGTTGCCATTTATGGTCTTGAGTGATAACTATTCTCCTTCCTCTCCAGTTGAACCTCCTTGGGGAAAGAATATAACTGATATCTGAAGCCTCAGCAAACTTGCCTTTGGTTCACGGAGTGGTGGTATGGTATGGTAGTACTCCCTATGCAATGGTACATCCAACTGGGTAAGGATTACGATAGTTAGCGCCTCTTCAGCCTCGTCTCCTCAAGTACCTTGCCACAGTAATACAGTTACGCTTTAGTAGTGTATTCTGAAAGGGAGGTGGACCAAATAGGCTAGTCCCAATTTGACCCATCACCTTACCTTGGGCCCTGAATTTCGCTACTTCCCAGCGCCAACCCCTAACTTTCATATTGGAGACCTCCCCATTAACCTCTTCTACACTTGGGAGCATCAACATCTCACTTACACCTCCTTCCAACCGTACTCCATCACCCCTTCGAATTCAATTGCGCATCCAATACCTAGATTGTCCGACAGCCATGTCTTCTCCATTGGGCGCAGTGAGCCACTCCCCATCGCATACCGACCAAATCATTGTGCTAACCGTTAGATGTCCCAGATCCGGATCCGCAAGAAGAAGAACGTGAAGAAGTATGGCCTTGATCCGATTCACGCTTGAGATCTGCTGCTAACCTGTCTGTTTCTTTCAGAGGTATCCAATTCAGCATTGCTGTCGTGGGCGCATCTGGCTCTGGTGAGAGGACCTCCCTCAAACGCGTCTATCAGCATTCGGAACTAATATTTTGAGAAGGCCGAACAACTTTTGTCAACACGCTCTGCGGCAAGAAGGTGCTTCCTGGCAAGGATGATGATGATGCAGCGAATGCGCATATCGAGGAAGGCGTCAAAATCAAGCCAATTACCGTCGGTGAGCAAAGCCTCGAATAGACTGCCAACCAAAACAACACTGATTCGGATAACAGAACTCGAGTTGGACGAAGAGGGAACGCGTATTTCCCTAACTGTTGTCGATACACCCGGTTTCGGAGATCAAATTGACAACGAGGCGAGGTACGAACTCATCAGAGATAGTATCGTATACGAGTTACTGACGGCGGTATAGCTTCGGCGAGATCGTTGGTTATCTCGAGCGACAGTACGATGACATTCTTGCGGAGGAGTCGCGCATTAAGCGTAACCCACGATTCCGCGACAATCGTGTCCATGCTCTTCTCTACTTTATTACTCCTACAGGACACGGGTATGCTCCCCCGTCATAAGAAGCGATATTCGGTCTAACTGGTATAGACTCCGTGAACTGGATATCGAACTCATGAAGCGACTTTCACCAAGAGTCAATGTGATCCCTGTCATCGGAAAAGCCGACTCTCTCACGCCCGCTGAGTTGGCCGAGTCCAAGAAGCTTGTCATGGAGGATATCGAGCACTACCGCATCCCAGTGTACAACTTCCCATACGACATTGAGGAGGACGATGAGGATACTGTCGAAGAAAATGCTGAGCTCCGAGGTCTCATGCCATTTGCTATTGTCGGCTCCGAGGAAGTCGTTGAGATCGGTGGTCGCAAAGTTAGAGCCAGACAGTACCCATGGGGTGTTGTAGAGGTCGATAACCCCAGGCACTCCGACTTCCTTGCTATCCGTAGTGCTCTTCTGCACAGTCACTTGGCGGATCTGAAGGAGATTACTCACGACTTCCTCTACGAAAACTACCGTACCGAGAAGCTCAGCAAGAGTGTTGATGGCGGCGCCGGAGCGTAAGTTCTCCATTGATCAGATACAGTTATATTTTTACTAATATTTGACCAGGGACTCTTCTATGAACCCCGAGGATCTTGCCTCGCAATCTGTTAGGCTCAAGGAGGAACAACTCCGTAGAGAAGAGGAGAAGCTGCGCGAGATCGAGATCAAGGTGCAGCGCGAGATCAACGAGAAGAGACAAGAGCTTTTGGCCCGCGAGAGCCAATTGAAGGAGATCGAAGCTAGGATGCAACGCGAACAGACAGCGCATCTCGAGGCCACGAATGGCCATGCCGAGGAGTGAGGTGCTTAAATGATTCCATTGCCGCTTTGTCAATCTTATTCTGGGACGATAGCGCTTCCCGACCGCCGAGCGATACCTCTTTGTGGATTGTTTTCACATGGGAGAGGTATTTTTTGTACTCTCAAAACTCATGTAGCTTTTCTTTCAGTTTCTATTTTGCAAAACAAGGAGACTCTCGGTTAAGCTGCCCTCAGTCTGTTACTAATATGCTACGAATGTTGAACGATGGTGTTGTACTATGTTAGAGTGTTATTCATGAAAATCTTGCCCTGCATCATTGACGCCCCGAAAAGCCATAAAGTGATATTATGCTACGTGGATGCCGTATGTGATACTGTACTACTGTACTTGGTGAGCATGTTTACAGCATCGGTCTGTTGAGGTGTCACAGGCGGGACTCAGGGGCGGTTGGATTATATTATCGGATTAGACCGCGGCACTATACAACTCACCGTGACGAGTAATATGGATGCTAACATGTTAACTGTACAGTATGGCGTCTACTATAGCCGTAGTATGCAAATAAGCTGGGGAAAGAAAGAAGCTATATTCACAGACTGGAGAAGATGTGGAGCCGCGGCTGCACGGGTGATGGGTACGTACCTCTAGATCGAACATGGATATTGGAGCAAGCGAATCATGACTAAGAAATGATGGACCCTGTCGCCACCTTGTGGGACGTTGGAGTTTACGGCTGAGTTGACATCGCCTTCAGCCTTCATAGATCCGATCAAGAGTATAGTTCTGCTCCATAACGAAACGCCAAACGGATTAGTATACTGAGAAGCTCAACGGCTGCTTGCTGTACACTACTTTTGACGATGGCCGATACCACGAAATATACTCAGGCGCGGCAGCGCGATTCCCTCGATGACGCAGCTCACTACACCCAGGCCCCACCATCGTATGAAGACCAACCTAGCTCTAGCAGAGACGAAGACGCTCTGCTCGGTGGCCCGAGGAACAGCGAGGATAATGTTCCAGATGACTTCAAGGTATTTGATAACGACGGTGTGGATGTGAGAATGTAAGCAAGACTGACTCAACGTAGTTTGGGGGATCCGTGGCGGAGGCCACAATCGATATTCGAATGCAGTTCGTACGAAAGGTCTACGCCATCCTGTCAGTCACCCTTTATACTCGCCGAACAACGGTTTACTAACAAAATGAAGCACTGTGCAGTTACTGGCAACCGCCGTTCTGAGCTCGATATCTTTCTTCCACAGCGGTTACAAGGACTGGATCCAGAGTAATCAGTGGATGATGTGGACTTCTGTATGACTTTCCAGCTCTTGAGCTTGTCGACTTTGGTTTATCTTACAAACTATTGGGGACCGTGCTAACATAGTCCTAGATGTTTGGTGCGATCGGATTTATGTTACTTACATATTGGAAGAGGAAGTCCTACCCGACCAATCTTCTTTTCCTCGCCGGGTTCACTGGCCTTGAGGCATACGCAATCTCGGTGGTGGTATCATTCTACCAATCTCGACTGGTTCTCCAGGCAGTTTTGTTAACTGCAGGGCTCTTCATTGGCCTGACGCTTTTCGCCTGCCAAACCAAATATGATTTCACTTCGTGGATGCCATACCTGTTCGGCACGCTGTGGGCGGTGATATTGTTTGGTTTCATGGCAGCATTCTTCCCACATAACAGCACAGTCGAGTTAGCATACTCGGGAATCGCTGCGCTCCTCTTCTCGGCGTATATTCTTGTCGATACGCAGTTGATCATGCGCCATTATCATGTGGAGGAGGAGATTGCAGTAAGTGCAGCAGACTTTGTGGAAATGAAATTCCATTCTAACGGTGCGATTATAGGCAAGCATCTCTCTGTACCTCGATATTCTCAACCTATTCCTGGCCATTCTTCGGATCCTCAACAACCAGCAGAATAATTAGGTCAACATCCAGGGTTGCAAGTAAACGCTCCAGGTTATGAGAAGGCGAACAGTACTATTATTAGTGAAGATCAGGAACAGGGCTTGGCGTCGACTACTGGGGATCAGTAGAAGGTTTTTTTTGGCACCGCCATATGTTTCCACACGTGTCCGTAGCTCTTAATTTAGCAGGTGTTGTCGTATCTGTATTTCAGGGCCTCTGAATACTTCGCATCAGTGCTACAAATAATTCCTCTCACTTGCTTCATTCTGGCGCTGTGAACTTTCGTTAGTTGATCCCGAGCCCATCTATTCCTGCGAGCGGAAGGGCCGACTCGTTAAATTGGTCCAAAGACCTCAGCAAGCACACAAGGACATAAACTCTATTTTTACTTGGAAGTTAACATGGTACTACTGCTCCTAGAAGTCTTTGTAGTGACCTAGTAGGGAATGTAACTGTAGTTGTCGAAACCATTGAACTATGCAAAAGTGGAATGCCTACAATTGCAGTAGTCTTTGGTTGGTTTATAAACTCCAGAAATCAATTCTAGAAGGTTGTAAGAGTAAAGAACTAAACTGAATTTATGGTAAGTTATCCAAAATACTCAAATCACCATTCAAATATCCAAAATATCCAAAATATCCAAATTACCACCCACTTACTAACTTATATTTAGGACTAATAGAAAATCATATAAGAGCTCAACTAAGATACAAGCCACTACCTACGCAATATACTTGCAAAACTCTACACTGGCAGCTAATATGCTAGCCTAGATAGATATGGCCATAACAATGCCTGATTCTAGTCTTACTGTTAGAGTTTACAAACCAACCCAAGAACTAACGTAGGTCGTGGCGTACTGTCGCTAATAGCGTACTGTCGCTAACGTAGGTCGTGGTGTAACCGCTACCATGGCGTAAGCGACAATTCTGGATACTCCACCAAAATCTGAGCCCAATCCACCAAACAGCCAGCTTAGAAAATTGAAAATAAGTCAATAATTACAAAGCTAATTC
>JPJW01002239.1:0-59037 GCA_000750755.1 Pseudogymnoascus sp. VKM F-4513 (FW-928)
AGATGGCTAAGTTTTTGGGCCATGACGGGGCATCTCTTGCTTGTGGTGGCTCGGCAGCGATGAGATTCGCGTTGTGGGTTTTCGTGGCCGTCGCGATGGGTAGTACCTAAATAGACAGAAAATAGACAGCCTTTCGACGCGTTGAGCCTCGCGTTGAGCTTTGGACTCTTTTCCGCCTAACCACTTTCGGCCACAGAAGCTGGGGGAGATGGGGTAACCGGCTGTTCCCCCACATGCATTGTTCAAAAGCACTCTAACGGAAATGAAGGTTGGAGACAATCTCCATATAACTCGCGGGAGTTGCTTGATTTAGTCGTAGCCTCGTCTGCACGAATCAGTGACACTTGTGGACGTTTGTGAGGAAGAGTATTGGAAATACAGCGTCTACCGAGGTATTGCGATGCGCTAATACTGATACATGCTAGCGTTATCCACAAGCGGGCCTGGAGATGGAGAGAAGCATTTCACATGCCAGAATTGTGTCGGAGGGTCCCGAGATGGCATAAATATCGAATTTCTATTTATGAAACTCAACCTGGACCAATAAGACATCTGCTATTACACTCGAGGCTCACTTTATGCATCCCACAAGCCAATCCTGATCACATGATGTCGGTCCCGACAGCCACTTGCAGCCACTTGCAGCCACTTGCAGCCACAACGACGTAATCTACCATGTGATGCAACCAGAATCCGGGGGCGGAGGAACTTAAATGCGGGGGGGAATCCCTGCATTGTACTCCCCACACAGTGGGGTCATGAGAGCATGTGAAAGCCTGTAATGCTGACCTTTTACCCTGTGCAACCGCCGAGGCCCTCATATATGAATAATCCCCATTCCTGAACGGCTTCCTTTTTTTCCTCTCCTCTTCTCTCTATACCGCTCTCTGTTCTCTATAGACTTTCCTTCATCCCCGGGAAAGACTTCATATAATAGACTTTAGCGATTTCACTACACACACAGACACTATGTCGAAAACCTTCACAACCGCTGACGTTGCGTCGCACAACTCCGCCAGCGACCTGTTCATCATCGTTGACGAGGATGTCTATGACCTGACCAAGTTCCAGGACGACCACCCAGGTTCGTGTTGGCCTTGATTATCCGCCATACGAATTGACACTGACCTATTAATTCCAGGTGGAAAGAAGATTCTCTCCAGGGTCGCCGGAAAGGACGCCTCCAAGCAGTTCTGGAAATACCACAATGGTAAGACTTGCGATGACGCAGCGCATCCCCCCCGCTATCGCGCAAATCGCTAATACATAACAGCCGGTATTCTCAAGAAGTACAAGGCCAAGCTCCAGGTTGGATCTTTGGATACCAAGAAGGTTGAGGCAGCACCAGCACCTGCCCCAAAACCGGCACCTGCTGCCGCCGCCACCAAGCCGACCAATGTTACCGCCCTCGAGAAGGTCGACAAGTCGCAATTCGAGCCATTGGAGGAGTTCGGTGATATGATCCCATACGCCGACCCATCGTGGTACCAAACTGTACGTCTGGGTTCATCGCTACATACCAAAACAACGCACTAACTAAATCTACAGTACCACTCCCCATACCACAACGAGAGCCACGTCGCCCTGCGCGCCGAGGTCCGCGCTTTCGTCGAGGAGAAGATTGAGCCATTCGTGACTGAGTGGGACGAGGCTAAGGAGGTCCCCGCCAGCATCTACAAGGAGATGGGTGAGCGCGGATACCTGGCTGGTCTGATGGGATCGGACAACTTCCCCGTTGAGTACACCAACAACCGCGTCGCCTCCGTGCCCCCGGAGAAGTGGGATCTTTTCCACGAGCTGATCGTCACCGACGAGCTCTCCCGCGCGGCTTCCGGAGGTTTCGTCTGGAACGTTATTGGAGGTTTCGGTATCGGCTGCCCTCCCGTCATGCACTTCGGATCCGACGCCCTGAAGGAGCGCATTCTCCCCGGCATCCTCAACGGTGACAAGCGCATCTGCTTGGCCATCACTGAGCCCGACGCAGGTTCCGATGTCGCCAGCTTGGGCTGCGAGGCCAAGCTCTCCGAGGACGGCAAGCACTACATCGTTAACGGTGAGAAGAAGTGGATCACCAACGGTATCTGGTCCGACTACTTCACCGTCGCCGTCCGCACCGGCAAGCCCGGCATGAACGGACTCAGCGTTCTGCTCGTTGAGCGCGAGGCTGGTGGCGTCTCCACCCGCCGCATGGACTGCCAGGGTGTCTGGTCCTCGGGAACCACCTACATCACCTTCGAGGACGTCAAGGTCCCCGTTGAGAACCTGATCGGCAAGGAGAACCAGGGCTTCAAGGTCATCATGACCAACTTCAACCACGAGCGCATCGGTATCATCATCCAGTGTATCCGCTTCTCCCGTGTCTGCTACTCCGAGTGTGTGTCCTACGCCCACAAGCGCCGTACTTTCGGCGTGCCCCTCATCAAGCACCCAGTCATCCGTCTCAAGCTCGCCCACATGGCCCGCCAGATCGAGGCCTCTTACGCGTGGTTGGAGAACCTCATCTTCCAGTGCCAGCGCATGGACCAGACCGAGGCCATGCTCAAGCTTGGTGGTGCCATTGCCAGCTTGAAGGCCCAGAGCACCGTCACCTTCGAGTACTGTGCTCGTGAGGCCAGTCAGATCTTCGGTGGTCTGTCGTACAGCCGTGGTGGCCAGGGTGGCAAGATCGAGCGTCTGTACCGTGATGTCCGCGCCTACGCCATCCCCGGTGGCAGCGAGGAGATCATGTTGGATCTGAGCATCAGGCAGGCATTGAAGGTGCACGAGATTCTGGGAATGAAGTTGTAGAGTGTTTATAGTTGGCTGGGGAGGACTAGAGCTGTGGGGGATTTTGGTGATACCCGGATAAAAAGCGGAAGGGTATCTCTGTAATTATATGCATTGATGCGTGTATGGATGTGGCAGACTTAGAGTATCTAAATGACATTACTATTTTATATTGTATTAAGTGTTTTTTTGTGTTGTATTGTGATCGATCTTGTCTCGACAGGATATCTCTCAGCGATCTTGGCGGTTGTACTCGTACGAGCGCAAGGTCACCATAGGACTCCAGTGAGGCCCCGTGTTATCAACGTGATCTGACATCGTCTGTCGCAGGAGTGACCTCTGCTGTTTGCAACGGACGGAACACCGGTGATGATATGTATTCTTCGTATTACCATGCTGTGGGGGGTCCAGACTAAATCAATGCCAATAATGCCAATAATGCCCCTATTCGCGTTGGTGCAAGCTCTAGGCGCTAACTAAACACTACACGAAGCTCAGCCTCGCTGCCTACGACAGCAACTACTCCGGGAACGACAGACACCGATGGGCGCTCATCATTGCCACTGTAGCAAGCCATTCTGCGCCGATTATGCGCCCAAGATCAACTAAACTCCAATACTGTACCGCCGTAATCTTCCAGTCTGGCTGCCGCTCTGGATGTTTTGGATGTGCATGGGTGCAGATATGGAACAGCCAAGCTTTTGGTAATTAGCGCCAAGCGAGCGTTTAGGGAAGTCGCGACCGCACATCGTTTTTTCTGACAGCAAGTTCCGCGTCTCCTGCCAGTGACAACAGTGATCTTCTCCAGCCCACATCGATCAACATCATGTCAGTAATGGACGATATATCGAGTATAACAACCACGCTTTGACTGCCAGGCAACACATAGCAAACCATAGCAAATCCACCTTCTTCTCCTCATAGCTGCGCATTCTTCTAACCTGTCTCGGCCATTGTATGTCCACCCTGTCCCTTGGCCTGGTCCCTTGGCTTTCTTGGCTACTCTCAGTGAGACCAATTACTCTGATCAAATTCAGGTATCCACTCCTATTCCTGCACACTCATCAAACTCCAACCCCGTCCCCTTGGACTCCAGGGCGTGCACAATATTCCTTGGTGCATCTGGTGCATCTGGTGCCTCTCGGTTCCGCCGCTATGCAAGCCCATACGAGGCCGTATCGCTATTTGTGATGCCCTACAGCGCAGTACATACGCGGCACAACAACCAGCCCAGCAATGCCGCGCCTTGGCGATCGAGGGTGTGTTTGTGTCGGCGTCGTCCCCAGGTTTGGATTTAGACCTCTCTTATTCTCGCTGCTTCCTAACTACTGTACGAACGTCATCTCACCGTCTCTCGCTCGCTCCTGTCTTTCGCTGTGTCTTTCCATTCCTTTATACCTAGCTCCGTTGAGCTCCCGGTCCTGCGACTACGTGAACTTGCTCCGTGTACGATATATTTGCGACACTTGCCCCCAAGGACCTGTTGTGACGACGATGCTGCGTTGACCGAAGCTGCTTGTGAATCCGATTTCTCCGATCCATACCGCTTCGACAATTTCATATCTATTCCGTCTTGGTCTGAACATACATATTTGCGCATCCGCCCATCATGAGGTTATGGAGCGTCGCGCGCTTTGCAGCGGCAGCTTGCCTTGGTGGAACCCAACTGGCCGCTGCTGTTGATTTAGACCCCGCCTCTCCTGGTATTGCTCTCTGTTGCTTCTCTCATATACTGCGCAATTCTAACTGTCCTTCTAGCTTCCATCAAATCTGCCGCAGGCGAAGTAGCCAAGAAGCTGATGTCGTTCTACACCGGAAACAAGCCCGGCGACACACCCGGCTACCTGCCAGACCCATATTACTGGTGGGAAGCAGGAGCTATGTTCGGAGCCATGATAGACTATTGGTACTACACAAACGATACGACCTACAATGACATTGTCGAACAAGCCCTGGTTCATCAGGCCGGTGACGACCGCAACTACATGCCCATAAACGCGTCTAAATCCATGGGCAATGACGACCAGGGTTTCTGGGGCATGACAGCCATGATGGCTGCCGAGCGCAACTTTCAGAACCCCCCTAAGGATCAGCCGCAGTGGCTCGCGCTGGCACAGGCTGTTTTCAGCTTGCAATCTAGCCGCTGGGACGATGAGACGTGCGGCGGCGGTCTGAAGTGGCAGGTCTACATCTTCAACAAAGGTTACGACTACAAGAACACCATCAGCAACGGTGCCATGTTCAACATTGCGAGCAGGCTCGCGGTCTACACCGGCAACGAGACATATGCGTATTGGGCGGAAAAGACGTGGGACTGGGTCGAGTCCGTCGGCCTCATCAACGAGAAAGGTGACGTCTTTGATGGCAGCAGCGACCTCTTGAATTGTACCGAGCTCGACCACACCCAGTGGTCCTACAATGCAGGGATCTGGCTTCACGGTGCCGCGAACATGTACAAATTCGTATGTTTTAACCTACCCCCATTTGCTTCCAGCGCGCGCCCCTACTGACCCGAGCACGCAGACCAACAACTCTGAGAAGTGGCTCGAGCGCTCGAATCGCATCCTCACCAAGGCATCCACCCAGTTCTTCTGGAAAGACACAGGCATCATGTATGAGCCGTGTGAGGCTAGCCCTGGCGAGCCCCTCTGCAATATCGACCAAATGTCCTTCAAAGCCTACCTTTCCCGCTGGCTCGGTGCCACTACCCGCCTTATCCCCGAGCTCGCCCCAAAAATCATGCCCCTCCTCACCACATCTGCCGTCGCTGCTGCCAGGCAGTGCATACCAGGTGCCGTCGGTGCCTCATGCGGTCTGCGCTGGTATGAGGGTGGAACGGACGGCCGCGAGGGTGTCGGCCAGCAGATGGGCGCCCTCGACGTCATAGGCGCGCTGCTGGTTACTGGCGCGAGGCCCCTGGTAACTAACACTACCGGTGGCACATCGCTAGGCGATTACGGTGACTCAGTTGATACGGCGGCCAAGGTTCGACAGTCTATCCAGGTGACAACTGGTGGGAGAGCAGCGGCTGGTCTTCTGACGGCAGCCATGTGCATGGTCGTTGTTGGAGCGGTATGGTTTATGGTTGGGCCCGATGGCTGGGTTGCGTAGATTTGATGGGGGGTCGTTGGGATTATATGCATACTGGTATTTCCAGTGGGTTGGGTATTGTAATTGCTTTTTGGAGTATCATACCATATTTGGTTGAGAGAATTTCCGTGCGGGTTGCATAGGGCTACTTGTAGAAAATAAGAAGATAAATACGAATGACAAGATAACATGAACGGATTTTATTGGTATTTAATATGGTGTTGTGAAGTCTTAAGTGATAAACTGGTATTGTTGTCTCAAATGCCCCCCATAAACTCATCGCAATTGGCCACAATCAAGGGCTACTACAGTCAACGGCCAAGTTATATCTTCATCCACGCCTCCACGCATTTACAACTTTGGTCCCTCGGCTTGCACGTCATGCGCAATCCCCACCCCCGCAAATGTCCCCATATGCATCGCCTGCATGACACTCTTGATCGGAGTCGCGCAGTCTCCCGCCGCATACACCCCCTTGACACTCGCGGCCCCAAATGGCGCCGCTATCTTGATATCTCCCCCAGGCCCCAGCTCGAGTCCCAGCTGCTCCGCAAACGGCCCATTGAGCTTTGTGGGCGGCTTGTGGGCAAGGAACGCTTCCTCGACTGTGCTACCGTCTGCAAAGGTGAGAGTAATTCCGCTGCCTCCAGAGCCGAGAGTGAGGGAGGTAATTTCCCGGTCGTCGGTCGCGATGGCTGTGTTGTTTGGGCCAAGAAGTTCGGCGACGGAGGACTGTACGGTGGGGTTGTTCGAGGTGTAGATCACGACCTTGGAGGTGATTTGCTTGGCACTACGAGCGAGGGCAGTGGCTACTGCAGGAACAGAGTTCTCGCCGAGAGCGAGGATGCCAGCGGAGGGCTTGCCGGCATCTTCATAGCCATGGCAGAAGAGGCAATGGTAGCTAGGGTATGTTAGTTGTATTGAGCGATGAAGTGAATCCGAGATGGGATAAGAAAAGGACTCACATAGACCGGCCAAAGCACTCATCGTATCCCTTGATATTAAGCGGCAAATCCGTAACACCAGTGGCAAGCAACACCCTTCTGCCTGTGAATGACGTCCCGTCAGCAGTTGTAGCCGCAAAGTCCCCTGCGGGTGTCTTCTCAATCCTGGCGACTTCGCGGTCCTCGAATGAGATAGTGTTGTATCGCTCCAAGATCTCTGCGCGTGTTGCGCCCCGGAAAGCAGCAGGGTCCTTGTGATCCCAGGTCGGTATGGTATGCATGTGCGCCGAGCGCGCGTTGCGGAAGAGCGAGCTGTCAAAGACGACGGCAGTGTGCAGCTGACGGGCAAGGGCAAGGGCGGCAGACAGGCCAGCGGGGCCTGCGCCGATAATGAGAGCGTCCACGAGTTGCATTGTTGATGCGGTGGTCGTCAAGTTTTTGGCTATAGATGTGAAGAAGTTGGGTATGAGGTTGGTGGTGAGGCTGTGGATGAGAGACATCGAGGACAACTATATGCTATATACTGCATCATGGAGGGGAAACTACGTGGCGATTGATTCATTATCTTCACATTCGGTTTGGTTGCTGACATGGTGGTTTCGGAGCTTAGAATAAGTAAGTTCACCGCCGAGCGGCCGATATGACTGTTGCGGCGCTCGATTTGAGAAGGTTTATTACCTTTCTTACTCGTCGACGATCCTTTAGCGCTAAATTCCACGTATCAGGTAGGATAGCGGGCTAGGATTTAGCGGGTCCGCACCCTATTCCACCCCGTTACCTTGAGGGATATTACAGTGACTCTACATTTCGATATGTCAGCTTCACGACTCTCTGGATTCTAGGCTCTAGAATTAGCAAAGATTGGTAATGTAGCTGTTGTGTTATTCAAACTATAAACTATGAGAATATATTTATTTAAAAAATCCGTCCCCATAACATTAATGTTTGTACAAATTAGCTTTGCTATCCCGCCCCGACGGTAGCTCGTAAATAAAGCTCTGGGTAGCGCCTGTTCTCATATTCGCCTCGAGTTCGTGGTGGTAATATGCCCCTTCTCCTACTTCTGTAGGGCCAAAACCAGCCTGCGAATAAATGTTCCTTGGCTTGCTCATTCTCCGCTGCGATTGCGGATCAGCCCCTAGTGTTGGGTAGGTAGGCCTGTTCTCCTTCGACTTCTTTGCCTTCCGTCGCCGTAAACAACAGAAGATAGCGAAGCTAACAATTGCTATAAATATAACAGCGCTTCCAACTGCTATACCTACTTTCGCACCAAGGCTTAGACCTGCCGCCAGCGGCTTGTCCTCTAGTGGTATATCCGAAGTTCCCGACGCCGGTGTCTGACTTGGCATAGATGTAGTTGGCACAGTAGAAGGCTTAATCGGACTTTCTACGGCCTTAGTAGTAAGAGGCGTCCAGAACCCATCCCAGCTTTGCTTCCAGTCGTTTGCTGATGCCTTAATAACTGTATCTCCTATTTCGATATTCTGTACATTATTCTGCGTGATGACGCCTGGCCCTGCAGCTTGGGCAAGCCACCATACCGCGGATTGGCTTGTTGCTTGCCAATTTACACCAAAAAAAGCTGCTTGGAGGAATGCGCGGCCAAGGGAGTAGTGGCCACGGGATTCGGCGTTGCAGGGAAAGTAAGGCGTTGGGCTTGTAACAAGAGGTGCCGTAAGGGTGAGGTTTAGCAATGGAAACGGGACGTGGATTGTTATATTTGCAGTGTTGAGAGTATCCCGCCGAAACGTAAAGGATAGAGATGTCGCTGAGGACACAATTCGGCGATAGGAGGGAGAAGCGGTGTCCCATAGATAAAGGCCGTACTGCTTCGAGTACTTTACTGGTAAAAGAGCAGCAATAGCGGAGCAACTCGAAGCAGGGAGATTAAGATATGGCGCCTGTGGGAGAATTTTCACAGGGAGCGCTGGCCCCATCGTCTCGTTCCCAGACCGTAATAATCCAGTTAGGGGCGCTGAGTCGGACCAAGGTGAAGCGCCAGCATGGACGACTAGAGATATGTCGATAAGATCAATGGTGTCAGGGTGTCCGTTTTGAGTTGTTATGTCACCGACGATACGGCGCTGATCGTAACCACCGAAGTGTAGTGAACCGGGGACTTCAGGGGTAACAGAGCCAATATGCAGACCAAATGAATTCGAAGGGGTGCGCTGGTTAACAGGAATACTATCAGTGTTAAGATAGCCTGGAATTAAAGTCGAGTTAATAGTTATGCCATCATTCCCTGTAAAGCTTTGGTTTATTGTCGCTGTAAAACCAAGAGCAAATGTCCCAACTTCAACTGGGTATGGTGTGCCGTCAGGATAGATAGTTGCAATGTCGTTATGAAGATCCAATGTTACGTTAGGTATAATAACCCCTTGCCCGATATCTATCTGGTCGAGGCCGCTGATGCCTGTTTCCCCTTCGATGGCGAGAGCATCTTCCGTAAAGTCAACGAAGGCAGGGAATTGTATAAGTTTGTCTAGCGCTGTTGTCGAAGTCCCCGGGTCATAGACTCCTGCTGCTGTCGCGTAGCATAGTGGAGATATAGTCGTGTTCTTGCAGACATCGAGGGTAAGGAGATGGGACTGATAGACGCCTCCAGGATAGAGCGCAATCTTTTGCGGCGGTGACCCAACGTTAACTTCAACAGCTTGCCATGGTCCATCAGGCCCAAAATTTCCGGTAGACCACTCAATTTTGAATGGTTGAATTGCAATAGCGAATGGTAGCAGTTGGTATAGGAAGATAAGGGTGATAAAAAGAAAGGACCTTGCTGTCGCCATGGCTTCTATCATTTAGCAACCGATAGAGATATGAAGATGAAAACCAACTCAGGAAATATTCGAACTTGGGAGACAGCAGAAGTAGATTAGGGAACGACTAAAAGTCGTATAGTCACTCATTTTTTCAGGCTATTGTAGCCGCTATACCTCGAGTGTATCCTAGTGTTGGATATGCACCTAAAATTGGCCAAAGAAGGCGCGACCAAGCCATGCCGCCTCTACGCTCTAGTAATAGGCATGCCGTTTCGACTAGCGTAGTAATGGCTATAGCAAGCTTGCCCAAGAGCCGTACAAGTAATATATAAAACAGGGGTCGCCGACTATGGTCCGTCTTTCCGCCCGTGGGCTACCTATAGCGACAGCTCCCTAAGCGCCTTTTAACTTCCCCTGCATCTAAGACTCCGCATTCTAAAAACGGAGGGGTGCTTTTAGCCACGTCGGCGCTTTAGCTCCGACCCTGAAACAACTGTAAGACACTTTACTAATGATCTACTTATCCGCTTTACAAAGACTGGCTAAAATCTAGCATATAGCCGCGCGAGTTTCGTAGTACCTAAGATAGAGCTGACCCCTCTGGATTTCTATCGCTTGGCTATTGCTTGGCATTTTCAGTAAGGATGTCGCACCCCGGCTTTCGGCCCACCCTAGCGCTTACAGTTCCCAAACAGTATTAGGCTTGCAAAAAAGAGGGGGTACACGGGTAGCCCCGTCCTCCTGTGATCGATCCTTCAGCCGGACGGACTATGCGGATCCCTAAACTCTGACTCGTAGGATGGATTATTCCTCAGGGCTGTACAACTGACACGATTACGCAATATACTATCTACATGGCCATGCTCGTCGTTTACGATTTGATTCTTGCTTCATCAAGTTGTTTTTGTCTCCTGTTTGTTTGCTATGGTCATCTATAATCCGTGGGCCTTTAGCCCCTTACCAACATATTCCCAAGATGCGACAGCGCCACCAAAACCACCAAGGTTGTTCGACATTTTAAAGTCAAAACGATTTCGGCTTGTGAGCGCTATAACGATCACAACTCTCCTCGCATTATATACGTTTGTTCGCTATGCAGTTACAACATCGGGTTGGCGGTATAGGGAGTCAGTGTCGAGATGGGCACCAAGTGTTTCGGCGGTGAGTGGAGACGATGTCGACTGGTCACGGTTCGCATATGTACAATACGTTACGGACTCGGCATATCTCTGTAACTCCGTCATGTTATTTGAGATATTACACAGGTTAGGAAGCAAAGCAGATCGCTTGCTAATGTATCCCTCATCGTTTAAAACTGCAGGCGACACAGTTGAGGGAAGGCTGCTTCGGGAGGCACAAACTAAATATGGCGCAAAACTACAACCGATCAAGATTCAACGGCGCCCTGGTGGTAAGTTTCGCAATCCGGCTTCTATTAGTATAGGAAACTAACGGAAATTATAGGCAAATCCGACACTTGGTCCGAATCTTATACGAAACTTCTCGCCTTCAACCAAACCCAATATTCTCGAGTTCTTAGTCTCGACTCCGACTCTACTATCCTACAAACAATGGACGAGCTTTTTTTGCTTCCTCCTTGCCCGGTTGCTATGCCGCGCGCATACTGGATAACAGACTCGGTCGTTCTCTCATCCCAGCTCGTTCTTGTTACTCCGGGAGCAGATGAGTTTGCGCGTATACAAAATAAAATTGAGACCGCTTCCGATAAAGAGTTTGACATGGAGATCGTTAATGAGTTATATGGGAATAGTGCGCTTATTATCCCACATCGCCCATACAACCTCCTTACTGGGGAATTTCGACACTTAGAGAATCATACCGAGTACTTAGGCAGCGACGTTGAGGTATGGAATGCTCAAGAGGCGCTTAAGGAGGCAAAGTTTTTACACTTTTCAGACTGGCCTGTTCCGAAGCCATGGTTAAATGGGAACACTACGTTAAATGAGCTAAAGCCAGGATGTGTAAGTAATGGCGAGGAATTAGACTGTACGCAGCGAGACATGTGGCTAGGGTTTTATTGGGATTTTGCTCGGCGTAGAAAGGTAAGCAATCACTCCCTTCTTTTTCAACTTGGTCGTCGGAATTAACTGGTTGTAGCTCGTATGTGGATTAGATGTCAAATAGTGCAACCGTCAGGCATATAGTTTGTCGTTTAGCTTTTGCAGTATTGGGTTGTTGCAGAAGGCATTTATTCATATATATCGTATATGTGCCTGCATATAGAACTAATTTATATATAATCTCGATTTAAATGATGTAACATTTATCTGACACTTCGAGTACTTTTTAAGATACGCCTACTAAATACCAAGGCACATTTACGCCACTCCGCCAGACCCGATCCTCCTCGCCGCCTCCCTCCTCCCAAGCCAGATTACTGGAGTGATGAAAAGTACGATGCAAACGCTCACAACAACAGCTTGCAACCCGAACACGACGCCAACCCCACTCCTCGCGATCCAACTGGGCTGGAAATATCCAACCGAGAAGCCACCGCAGGTGCGCCACATGTTGATAATTGCACTGACGATTGTGGCATAAGCCGGATACTTCTCTAGGGCAAACGCTGTAATAGCCACAGTTGACGCAATCATTCCTAGGTTCACAAGGATCCAGCCAAACGCAAGACCAACCCAACTCTTCTGGAAGTTGAGCGTGAGCCCGTACAGCACGAGGCCAATAGCCATGCTAAATATCGGACCCCATACTCCGTGAAGGCGATACTCAGGACGCCAGTTGGCGCGGCGGGACACACCTGACGGGGAAGTCGAGAAATAGATCCATTTGTTGAAGAAGTAGCCGAAAACGAATCCGAGGAGGGCGCCAATGATTCCAGCCCAACGCATAGAGGCATCCTGGACAGGAGTGAGGAGGTAGGGGGGTGGTAGAAGGAACGAGGAAATTGTGACAGTTATGCCGATGGGCCATGTAAAGTTTACCATTGTTGCGAGACCTGTGGGGTTAGTTAATGGTAGTATGGAGGGACAGTTCAAGTGAGACGTACCAACGAGGAGCATGGGAGGCGTGAAGATCATAACAACGAGGGCCTTGGATTGCTCGCCGACAGTGGTAAGTTTATTTAGGTTTCCAGTGTTGCCAAGTCCGAGGAATGCTTTCCATCGTGGCGTTTCTTGGGTGTTGAGGCCCTTTTTATAAAAAGTCTCCCTTCCCACCGCTAAAATAGCAAGCGTGCTCGCACCGTATAAACCGGCGAGGACGGCGAATGAGCTTTCCCATTTTTCAGTACCGTAAAGAATGTAACCCGCAATGGCCGGACCAAGAAATGGGCCCACAAGAAATGTTGTTCCCCAAATATTGATCATGCGCGGCCAGTCGCGGTGGTGGTACATATCGTAAATTATAGGGAGACCAATAACTTGGGGAACAGTCCCAAAGAGGCCTTGCAAAGAGCGGAAGGTCGTAAAGATTTCAAAGGTTGGGGATAGCACACAGCCAATTACCATGCCCATGGTAATAACCTGGGTCCAGAACCAGACTGGGAGACTGGAGAATATGTTAGTTAGGGATGAGCAGTTTGGAGTGAGAAGACGGACCGCCCATATGCTTCAATTAGAGGAACGGCAAAGATACCACCGAACCCTTGGAGAAGGATTCCATAGTTCATGCTCGTAGCTGCTTTGTTGACTTCAATCTGCCATTGAAGATGCTGCGGAAATAAGAGCGTTGCGCCCCATGTCATTCCACTGTGCAACCTTTAGCTCACTGTCCCAGGGGGAAACTATCATTGCCACCTACCCATCACATAGGAGTGAGCTGGACATAAGCGCCACAAAAATGAGGTGCTTTCGCGTGTTGCTCCAATTCTTGGGGTCCTTGGCATCATTGGGGTCAAAGTCGCCGCTGAACGTGGAGCTCTTCTCGACGGCATCTTCAGTCGGCGTAGATGATTCCATGATCTGAACCTCTTTAGTCTCTGGCGTTTGTGGTTTACTGTCCTCTCTTGAGACAGATGACTGAGGTCGCGTAGTTTCTGGCATTGTCCTCGGCGTCAATGCTCCCACAGACGCGTCAGTTGGGGAAGATATGTTCGGATTATAGCCTTCTCCACCGCCTCTCAGTATCAACAGATGGATGAAATGCGGATCGCGCAAGCTTAACCGATGGAAAGAGTAGATATCAACGTCTAGCTACGCTTTGCGGCGTTCAGAAAGTGAGACACATGAAGTTCGCTTCCTGGGTAGCCGATGAAATTTGCAGATATTGTAGGAGTTGAGTTGGAGAAAGTGTCTCAAATCGACAGTTCTCCATGCACCCTGTTGCTCTAGTAGGGGCAATGGCACAACGCGGCTGGAGCAGACGCAGGAAACGGGCATGGACATGGCGAGACCATAATTTGTATGCAGGGGCCAGGGTTGAAATGGTCCAACTCTGCAGCTAGGTTTAATTGAAGAGTATCATCAGCGAGATACTCCCCCACGGCGCACTGGAGACCATCGTCGGCGAGTATCCCCGCCGAAACGCATGCCACATGTGGGTAAAGACCCGTTTGCGCCAGTAATTGGTAGCACTACATATTGCTGGCTGACGCAGCAACAGGGATGCGGACACACGGAAAACTCGTGCCTCTCCTAATTAATCCGTGTCCACGGTCGCAAGCCCGCCACATCGTCCCTTCCGCCGGTCCTCGGGACATCATTCGGCGCCATCATCCATTTGACAGGCCCTGGTAAGTTCGCTGCCGTCCCCGGTCCGTACCATGATGTGGCATGTTTAGTGCCATTATAGTGTGTCGATATTGCTCCACAATTAAATGATTTTGATTCCACGGACCTCCTCGGCCATCGTGCTCGTGGCCACTCCTGGCGATGCTCAAACGGAAGCTTTCATTCCTGTTGGCTCTGCAGGGGTTCACCGGTCCTGAACATCTTCTGTGAGAAGAACGAGGAAGGATTCAGTTCGATCCTACCTTGCTTCATGTGGGCCCGCTATAATATAGCGCTATGGGCTTCTGGCGAAGATGACAAGGCGGGGCTCGATGAAAGCTTGCTGTGCGACACCAATGTGCGAGGGATACACAGCATGTCGATCGCTAATGATGTGGGGGGCAGTGCGAAACACAGATATTTGTGAAGAAAGAGTATGCTACTGTGCAGTGCTGAAGAATGATTTCAGATAGGCGTGGGCCAAGATCTGCTACAAAATAAGGTGTTAGGGTGTGTATGATAGACAAACACTTTCAGCGCCTCCGTCATGTATGTCGTCAACAGAGAGCCCGTAGTAACCTCAGGTAACTTTCTTCATCTCAATAAGTCCTTCCCCAACCTCCGGATACACTTCAAACGTAATCTTTAGCCCAACAACCTCTGCCATGGCAGCCCATTCCTCGCGGCTTCTCAACCTGCCAGCATACAGTCCTATCATCGTTCCGTGCATATTGCCGTAGTTGGTATTCTTCGAAAACTCGTGGATTAGAAGGCGCGAGTGCGGCTCCATGGCATCTACCAGCTTCTTTAGCAGCTTCAGTGCCTCCAGGTCCGAATTGTTGTGGAGGATGTGTGTGAGGCTATATATTAGGGCGCCTCGTATCGGCTGAGGGGACGTTTTGAAATTCCATTCTTGGAGTGTGATACCACTGTCGAGCGTCTGGAGATCTGTCTGGAACTCCTGCACTACGAGCGATGACGCGTCTAAGTGAGGATACACGGCCTTCAGCTCAAGGAGAGCAGCACCAGTTCCGCCTCCAATGTCAACCATTACTACGTCGGACCCCGACCCACTAATGGCTGCATCAAGATCATAGTCGAACCGTCGAAGACGTTCAGGCAGCGTCCCGAAAGACCCAAATTTACCATCCATGAAAACGTTGAAGGAGTCCATGCGCCCCGTTTCCTCCATAATGTTGTAAGTGTGCTTCTGGGCAAGATCCTTCTGCCCGAGGAGAGAGAACGCGTGCTGGTACGCCGTATCAGCATCAACAAATGGGTAGGCAAAATGTGTGGCCTGGAGCTTCGGCATCAGAAAAGCCGAGGCCAGGAGGACTTCGGTGGTGAAGTGCATGGCGCCGTGTGGCGCCGAAGGCTGTGATGCCCAGTGATGTGTGATTGCATTTGGGGCAAAAACATTGTCTGATATTAGGTCGACGAAACCCTGCCCTGATAAAACAAAGAGTGTGTCCTCTTGGAAAGCAATTAGCCCGTAGCCCGGAGTATGCTCATGGCAGGGAGATTCTCATACCGACCAATTTCAAACCTATAACTCTTGTCAGTAATGACCCTCTCTAATTTACCCACGAAGATACTCACATAGCGGCGACGCGGCCTTCTCATCCACGGTGCGCTCGTTGTTATTCGCTTCCAAGATCTCTGCTGAACTCGCCGCCGTCCCAATCTTCGCCAGCGTCTCAAATAATCGGAAGTGGACAACCACAGGAACAAATCCCAGGGCCCCCGCCTTGTGCTATCGTCAGATGGCAACCGTACGCAAAGGAAGCGACTTACTGCTGTGACTTTGGCCGCCAAGACTGCTCCTGGAGGTGGGGTAATCATAATGGCAGGAGAAAATTACAGAAACACGGAAGTCTTTGGGTGGAAAGGCTAATAGGAAAGAGGAAGAAAAAATTGCCTCGTAAGTCAACCATACTTCAAGCCAATTTTGGGATAAATTGAGCGTGGCCGCGTATGTTCCATGCATGTGAATTCTTAAGAGTGCATACTGTAATGTCGAGAGCGAGCAAGGTTGATGTCCCCACACCTCGCACGTCCTTATCGCAGGCTTTGTACTGTACTGTACAGTACTGTACCCTGCATACTCTTCGTACACTTTTTAGTAAGTCAGTGCGCATCGGATAGTCGCAGATCACTGGGTAAATACAAATAGATTTACCAAGTGCGTGGGGATCTCTAACTACTCCGCGTAGCAGACAATATTAGACCTTCTAGGCGTTGCGTAGTATAGCACAGTCGTAGCGCGCGGCCCCTTCCCTAAAATATCCACTTGACAGCGGAAGATCGGGAGACCGGCCGCTTTCCCCAGTTCACAACGACGCCGCTCTTCCGTGGAATTTGTCAGTGGTTTTCTAGCAGCCGGCTACAGACCGACTCCGATGACGCTGGTGATGTCGATGTATGTTAGTGGCGATGTCGCCAACAAAATTCTTCAGCACCAGCGCACATGCACACATATGCACGCACGCAGTCTAACCACTTCGGCACCACAACTGTTGGATGTTCCTTGAAGAAGGTTAGAATACACAAAGATAGGCTTAAAGTCAACGATCATCCCTATCCTTGTGATGACCACTAACTTCTACCTCAGACACCAATTACTCCCTGTGCTGGACTGTGTAACACATGTCGCTCTAGCCATCTGCGCAAGCCCACCTCGATACTATCTATCTTAACAGGGCAGGTTTACGATGCATGGCATGTTCCGCTCCAGCAAGCATAATTACGGGTAAATACAAAAGAGCGCCGGAGAGCATGCGGCGTCTTACTCAAGTACCAGCACTGGTACGGCTTGCCAAAGGGCGGGTGAGAAGTGCGCCGATGTTGAAGTGAGACAAGGATTCTCGGTGGCGTCCAGTACAAACAAGGCAGTGTATTTTGTCCTCCCACGGGCCCTGCCTGGTTTTCTGCAAGTATACTACTGGTAGGGTGTAAATACGCATCGTAAGTGGGATTTTCTTCCGAATGGAGGTTGTCCAATAATGATCACTCACACACCCCCTTCCCACGGCACACAATATCTCCTAGGATATTGTTCCGGGGTCTCGGGAGAAGACCTCCCAGTCCAGCACATATGTGCTCCTGAAACCCAGAGAATCGCGCACCGATTCACCGATACAGTGGAATGGCGATGAACTTTAAACTCCTTACATCCACCTTATTAGTTATAATGACATGCCGTCCGCACCGATGTGCTCGTGTCCAATTGAGCTCCTACCTTTCCTGAAAAAGAACTCGGGGTGCATTTACTCTCTGGTGGGATTCTAAGTCCGATCTGGTCCGCAGGGCCACGACAGCTTGATCACGAAGATTTACTTATGCCATGGACATTCCACGCCCAGAAGGAGGGGATGTAGATATTGGTAGGTTGTGCTAGGCCCCCTGAATACTACGGCCGTTGACGGTCACTTACAGGAATCGGGATCTTCAAGGCTTGCTGGGTAAGACTTGGCAAGTTCAACATTACAAGTGAGCGGCTGTCTAACCTTCACTGCAGGTGCTCACTGGAGTTGTCGCTCTCGTATTGATCTTTCGATTTGTTGTGAAGGCATGGGTTTACTGGGCACTTCCCAAGGTTTCCTCGCCCGAGCGGATATGGGGACTTGAGGATCTGATATTTCTATTTGCGTATGCCTGCGAGATTCTGCACATGAGTTTGATCCAAAGAAGGTAAGCATCAGCTCCTCCTATTCGAATGAACAATACATAACCTCGTTGCAGCGCAAACCATGGCCTGGGAAGGCACTTCTTCTACCTATCGAACGAGGAAAGAAATCAGTCAATGAAGTGGGATTTCGCATCACAGCCAGTTGGCAAGTGCACCGGATAATCTCGTACCTACGTGGCCCCATTCTAATCGTAGTCACAGCCGTTGCAGCCTCAATGATATCTCGCACAGGAATGATGTGGTTTCTCTACCAGTGCTTCGGCATCAACAACACAAAAGCGAAGCGTATCCTGATAGTATGTGCGATAATTCAGATCATCGTTAACTCGTTCACCATCCTCCAAATCGTCCTGCAATGTGGCCCCAATCCATATCGCTTGGTAAGTACCATATATCCCACCGGTGACAGCTATCTTATTCCTGTTTGTCTAGGTTGATCGCACAAAGTATTTCCACTACATGTGGGATCCCCTCCCTACCGACGGTTCGGTCACTTGTCAAGACCCCTCAGTTCAAGCAACCGTCGGTTTCGTTCAAGGTGGCTTCAACACCATAATCGACTTCTCCCTGGCATACGTCTCTGCCTTCGAACTGTGGCAGATCCTTTTTCGCTCTAGCACCCATCACAACACCAGCTTCATCGCACGCTTTCGCGAACTCGACCGCACGACAAAATCGCGGCGTTTGTGGCAGACTGCTACGCTGTCTGGGCCTTTGGTACTAAGTGGCGTGGCTAGTATCGTTAAGACTTATCTGTTGAAGGCGCTGGGAGATCGCCTAGATTTCACGTATAACATTCCTTCATTCGTGTTGTGGGTCAAGTAAGTGTGTGGATATCCATCGCATAGGCTTCAGCGTCACGCTCCATCTCCACAACCCCTGGACTTCCACAGCTAATATATTTTTCTAAAGAATCGAGAACTATTGCATCCTGATTGCAACTTGCGCACCAGTCGCACGTCTCTTCATCCGCATATTTATCGATTCGCGTCGCGGCATTGGGCCCTACGGCTCACACGGGCGATCAAATACGGCCGGTCGCGGACAAGCTGGCACAGCAGCCACAAAAAGTAAGAACGAGAGCAACCTCGCCTCGTCACAGACGCACTACGGCACCCATGATGGCTCATTCAACCGACTGGGCAGCGACTTGGAGCTAGCGAGCGTAGGCAGTGAGGATAGAATTATAAGAAGGGCAAGCAGAGAAGAAATCAAAGGAATCCAGGTTAAAAGTGATGTGGTTATAAGGGTAGATGATGATTCGACTTTAGACGACGGGAGGGTACCAAGGACAGCTGCTGGGAGGAATCCGAAGGGGTGGAGTAGCGCAAATGTGAGAGGGGGGGGATAAGGTGGTGAAGGTTGGTACGAATAAAGTTTTTGAATAATAATGTCTCTTGAGTAACAGGCATTGAAACTTCTGATGTAGTAATTAACTGTCACCTGAATCGTTGACGCCAAACGTGCATTTAATACAGTTATTTATTAAAAGTGTGAATTATTAAATGCATATTTTCCTATCGCTCCTTGACGATTGGGAGATGTTAAGTCTTGACAAGGGTGTATTTACTGAAAAGAAAGAAAATCCTAGGAACGCCGTATGTAGACAGAGTGCGTAAAGTAGCATCCCAATCCCCTAAATATGACACTATTCAAGGTCATTGCCCCAACGTCCCTTTACCCTTTACTTATTTCCTATCTAGGAAAAAACGCACGTCCCACATAAATAAACTTGTCGACAGTGGCCCGAGCTTTAGAACTCTTGGAGCACGGCAGTTTCTCGTCGGGCGCACCCGCTTCAATGACGCATGGAAGCACGATTCCGATCGACATTTTTTCGGGATAGGTTAACTCTAAACCCAGTGTTTCTCCTTATCTACTCAGTACAGAGAATGCTACAGTAGCAAACGCGGATATCGGTCCTACCTCGCATTCCAACTTCGGTCTGCCTTTGCAAGAACAGAGCTGAAGTTCCATTTTCAGCATGATCGCTGCCAAGGTTCATTGGGATCATCCCCATCCGTCGCTTAGATTGTCATAGCTGATATCCTCTATTTAGTGCAATCCGCGTATCTTGCCCCTAACAGGTATTAGCTTCCGTATATAGGGGTCTTACTTTCTGAGACAAAATTCCGACGGCGGTCCGCGAGACATCGCCAGATATCGCCAGCCTAGAATCGCAGTTTCAAAGAATGAAGCAGGTGACTGAACGCCACCACTTACAAGCTATCTGCGTGATCAATAGATAAATTTATTTGTACGACCACGAAGGAATCTGCGCGGCCATGTTGCGATGACGAACGAGAGGCGGCTAAGCACAGCGATTCCTCGGTGTTACAGACGCCAAGCTGATACTCTGTTCAGCTCCCACCCTGGGTGCGATCTTCGGTTTGCAGCCAGCCACCGGAGGACAAAGATGATCACCCTACCACTAAACAATCACTCATTGGCCACAGCTGTCTTCAGCGGGACGGGCGGGCCCTGGCCCTCGTGCCGATGGTAATGAGTCCTTCTCACATACGAAGACCCCAGTGCAATTGCCGAGTGTACACTTGCATATCAAAATCACACCGTCCGGTCTCAATGTTTTTTTCTTCCTCTGTTTTGTAACTCTCCCTCTTTCACCCTTTTCATTTTCGTTTGTTCAGCACCGGCCGAGAGCTTCACAAGTATGAGTCAAAGTCTAGTGACGAAGCTGGTAAATAAGTTCGTCGGGGGCGGCGCGACTCCTCAACCAGACATGGAGAGCGGCATGCCACAAACGGGCGACGCTGTCCACCCTCACCTGCAGGCCGATACAATCTACATAGGACGACAGGATTATGCGTCAGATGAACGACTATTTCTTTTCCGACATCTCACCGGTATCACAACCCACCCGTCCATGATTGGTTCTCGCGCGGCCCCGAATCTCGGAATATACACACGCGTCGTGGAGAATGAGGCGAAAGCAAAGAAGGGCTACAAATACTACTCCTGGTTGATCAATGGATGTCTTGGGGTGCAAGTCATTGTCGCAGCAGCTCTGACTGCATTGGGCGCAGCTGGCGCCAATCACTCGGCCATCACCGCCTTCGGAGCCATCAACACCGTGATCGCAGGACTGTTAACCTTCCTCAAGGGATCTGGGCTTCCCAACCGACTCAAATATTATCGCTCGGAATGGAAGAAGATCCGCGAATTTATAGAGCAGAGGGAGCGAGACCTCTGTCGGCCTGGGTGTGACCTCGATGTGTTTGGTGTCATTGGGATTATAGAGAAGATGTACGAGGAAGTGAAGAGCGACCTTGAAGCCAGCACTCCCGATCGTTTTGCCGGTTTCGGCACTTCGAAAAAGCAAGCCGATACCGGTACCAAAGACTCGGCATTTAACCTTCCGCGGGTCGAGACGGGTGGTCTGAGCGAAAAGCTCAAAGGTATCCAGTCAAGCTTCGCCAGCCAGGGAAACTCTGAAGGGCGGCTCGGCGAGAAACTCAGAGGTATCCAGTCAAGCTTTGCCGGCCACAGGAACTCTGATGGACCGAAAGTCAACGTTTCGGTCCACGATTCCAACTTGGGCAGTCATGGATCAGAGGGTATTAAGGGAAAGTTCAAGGAATTTGAAACGGATCTTGCTGGCAGGGCAAAGGATATGGTTATGAGTGGAATGGGACACAGGCCGGAGGGAGTACAGGTGACAGCAAGAGGATTGGAGACCCCAACAGTGACCGTGAACACACAACCTGGCCAAACGGAACTACCACACCACCACAATATCGGAGACACATTGAAGGATCTCGTTTCGGACATTACACAGAAGGCGAAGATAGCGCATGAAGTGGTGCGAGATTTGGAAGCCCAGCGAGATGCTCTTGCAACTGAGGCAGCGAAGGAAGCAGATGAGGCGGCGACGCGGATTGAGAGTACTGTTAATACTAGATCAGGAGGGATAATTAATTTGTCACTCCACGGAGATGATACGACGAAGCCTGCCGCTGATGCCAAACCCTCATAACATATATAAATAATAATATTTAATTACCGTACGCGATAGCCATAGAAATGCCAGTTTGTTTGTATATATCGACGACACCAATCCGCGTTGGAAAATTTCAGTATCACTGTCATAGAAGGTCATGATACAGTCGCGGAACCGGCACTCCTAGCCATGTGGGCTATCAGCACGGTTTGGGGGTTCATATGCACATATATTGACTCGTTATATAAGATATAGACAGAATATCAATTTCTTAATATACTTAGCAAGCACCAATGTTATATAGCGAATCGAGATCCTTGGGAATGACTCCTGCCTTGAGGGCAGCTATGACATGTTAGCATTCGGTATCAATAATATAGGAAAGTACTAACCTTGGTAATCCCATCGGAGGTCACCGAGCTCCGTCTTCCAAGACCAGAATGTCCAGCCCTGTTGCTTCTCATACGAAATAACCTGAGCTGCGAACCACTTCTTGTAGAAATCGGGCTGTTGGTTTGGATCCCACTCGGCGTTCCACTGCACATCATCAGGCACACTCATGCTCCACTCGCCAACGATGGTTGGAGTGTTACCCCCACGGTCGTCATTGCAGGATGTGCGGATGTAGTTGTCGTGTGACACATCGCCAATGGACGCCCATTTCAGATATCGGTGGTCATCATATGCTGCAAACCAATTATCCGTGAGGAATTCAGTTGGCTGTCCTGAACCCCACTTCTCGTTCATCATTTGAATGTGAAGGAGATCATTTTGGCCAATGTTCAGCTTGGCTTCGGCCGCACGAATTCGCTGCAATAAGTTAGTATGAGATTGAAAGTGGTGGGCCGTATTACTTACTGAGAATGAGTCTGGGTAATATGTAGACCTCATAGTTCCAACCTGGCCGGAATTTTGAATGGGCTCGTTAACCAGCTCCAACATACCGACGTTGCGGTAGTTGTTGTCAGTGTGGATGAGGTTAGCCATCCACTCAACGAATTTGAGCGCGCGCTCGAACTGGTAGTCGACGTAAAAGCCAGCGACTGGCGCGTCCTGGCATACAATTAGCTCAATTGGGATTTTGCGTAGTAATACATGTTACACACCTGTCCAGTGAATGCATTGTGTGGCTGTTGCGCGCCTGGGGCGGCGTGCAGGTCCATAATGATGTACAGACCCATATCACTCGCCCAGCCGCAGAGTCTTGTCAGGTAAGTAAGCCCGCCCTGAGGGAAGTGCTCGCTGTCCGCATAGACAAGATCCTCCTTCATCCAGTAGCCAACGGGTATTCTGATTGTGTTGATCCCGGAATCAACCATTAGCTGAAGGTCGGCTTGAGTAATCCAGGTGTCCCAATGGCCCTTGAAAGCACTGTTTGCGGCATCCTGCCCAAGCTTCAGAACACAGTCAAACTCGGAGGCGACGCCATCGCCGCATCCCATGTTTGCCCATGTGTTGTGCATCATCCAAGGCTCAACTACGAATAGAGATCCCAAGTTCACGCCACGGATCTTCGCACCGGGGAGATAGCGCTTGCCGCTTGCATCGACTGCAGTGCGGTTGAAGAGGTCAACATCGTCAGTAGAGATGACGGCCTTGTGTTCTCCGGGGAACCACGCAGCGACCAACGCGCTGTAGGACAGGATGGCAAGGGCGGCTCGGACGTGCATTTTGGTCTCCAACTTGTAAAAGAATCGGGGATGACTTCAAAAAAGAGACCGGACGAAGAGAGAACCACTTAGCTATATATATAAGAATATGAACGCATTGGGTTCGGCTGAGGTGCCGAGAATAGGATGAAACAACGAACTTTTGAAGTTGAATTACCCATGCCACTGAAGGATCAAACGGCCCTTCCTCGGCACCTATACCACCCCTGACACCTGCAAATGCCGTCGGGAGCGCATAGGAATCGCATTGAATCGTAATTCGAGCTACCCCTGGTGAAGAACAGCCCCAGCCGTTCCCCGCCATGGCCCTGCATAGGCCAAGATTACGGGGTGCACGTGGGTATGTTATCAAGTTCAGATGGGTTGAATGATCGGCACTTGTCAACAGCGATGGGCGAAGGATCACCGGAGCCGCCCTGTGCCAATCTGAAACGGGAAGTTAAGAAGGTTAAGCGTCGACTAGCTGGCAAAATTTGGCTCTAGCATTCGTTATTTGAGAAGTGACGAGCACTGCATCGGCAAACCAGGTTCCCCGATATTCTCTTCTCCGATGGTACGCAAGTGAGGGGGATGGGCGGGGGATTCGTGGAGCAACGGCATAGCAGCCAGCAATAAGCTTAAGCAACAACCAAACAGCCGGTGTTAATATCGGGGCTACCGCGTGCGAAACATGGTAGTGCTCCCTTGGCACTTTGTTTCCCCAGCTGCCTGTTTCGGACGGCCGCGGAATCGCGGAAGTTCGGCATCGTTGGCGCTGTATACAATGGCCATGGAAGTGAGAAGGAGCGATAAGGAACTATGGAAGCATTCTCTAATTCTCTCAATTCTCTCATTCACCAATTTTCGACGAATGGCCATGAAGAGTGGCAACGGCGTGGCAGATAGATATTGCAGAAAGCACAGCGACCTTGAGGGTTCAAATCCTCTATATCTCGGGAAATCATTTTGCCGATATCTTGTGTTCATTTTATAACTGAGTCAGTATAACATAACGTGAACAACTGGGCCACTGGTTGGCCCATCTTCTTCTTCTTTGAGTCCAACAAACGACATGGTGCAATAGCTGATATCGCTAGCGTTTCCCTGACAATTCACATATATAGCCATGAAGAGCTCTGATTCCAACAATGCTTTACTCGTCGGCAACGTGCTTTGAAATGTTGACTTGAGGAGCCTACACCTCCCACACATTAAATAAATCGAACCCGAGCGATATCTTAACCTGTCCGCTAAAATACAGACGCCCCTGGGGTACGCGATGGCCCCAGCTCACTGTCATTCTGCGACGACTCATATGCCAGCAAAGTCACAGGGGAATTGGCAGACAAGGACCCAGAATTAATAGCTTCGTCAGAGTATGTACCCTCGGATTCTCCTCTATAAAGCTGTAAAACAGATAGGCTAGTCGCCAGTATGGTATCAATGCGCTCTTTTAACGACATGCCAAGCTCGCTGCTGAGATAGAGAGACAAGCAGCTGTTACGGAAGAAACAACGTGCGTGCCGTTCATACCATCAACTGCCGCCTTGGAATGCGTGGGTTTCTCGACATCGGCCAGTCGTGGTGGCAATGTCATCCCCCAGAGAGATATTTCAATAAGGATGACATGGGTGGCAGCGTCACTCTAAACCCATCGTCGGCAAGGTATCCAGAGCCGCAGCAGATATTTGCAGAGCTCCGTAGCAACGATTATTTCGAGGGCGATGCGGTCGTCGCTGAACGGAACAGCAGAAGCTACCTGTCTCACTCTGCTACCTTCAAAGACAACGCTGCACGTCTTGTTAAATACTTGAATGAGAAGGAGAATAAGCCCAAGAGCTGCATCTGTCAAGTCTATGAAAGAAAAATGTGTGTGGTGGCAAGCGCAGCGAAGCGACTCTTGCTATAGTGTGAGAAAATGAAGCGATCAAACCTACCGTATGAAAGGATACATTCTCAGCGCTTTACATCGCCTTGGACCCTGGAACTGGACCCCTGATCTGAACTGTAGACCTTCACCCTGCAAGACCGAGACTTTGCCCCTTCAAAGCCCCTTCCTGCAGTTGCCTGGCTAACAAGACGAGAAATACCGGATGAAAGCCTCGCCGTAAACACTCGTCAAGTTATCAAGTCGTCAACTTCGCCACTGTCTGTATTGAAAACTTGTCGAAGGGGACCAAGAGAGTTCCAAGAGCCCGTGGTCATTAACTGCGGTCAGATGACAACAAGCTAGAACACGGCGCGGGTCACCACGATCGCCGCGACCACCACCACCGCCGTCACCGCCAACGTACGCGACAACTCGTGATCTCAACGATCTGAACCATCTGAACAATGTGAAGAAGGAAGCCTTGGACAAGTGTACCCGTGCTCCAACACTCCAACACCCCCTTGACTTTGTTGGTGGCTGTCCAAGCCTGCTGGCTGGTGCTGTCATGTCAGGTACTTCCGTTGACCTGTCGTTTGCGCGCTCGAGCCAGGTACATTGCATGTGTTTTCGCTGACTGTACCGCCTATCTCTGATGGCGATCGCGGGGCTGGAGGGGCTGGATGGGCTGAAGGGCTGACGCTCAGCCTCTCACGGCACTGGAAAATGGTCGTGATGGACGTCGCGCCCAACTAAATAGGGAAGTATCCCAAGGTGCGCGTGCGATTACATCGACGCGCATGGCGATGCCTTGCTCTCCCCGTCGCCTTGGCTGCACATCCCAGCCTTCCTTATAACCACCTCTTTCTCTTCTCGTCATCCCTCTCCTGCTCTTTCCCTCTTCATATCTTCGCTGTCGCTCGTGCTCGCTATAAACTGCCCCTCGTTTCAAGCTTGTCACAAGCAAAGCCCTCGCGTTTAGCCCATATTCGCATGCGATTTGTACCACTTGTTTGCACTCCACAGTAAATCTTTGAGCGGTTCCAGCGATTCCAGCGACCGAGAAATATACCAGAATCCCGCCAGTCCAGTTCTGCGCGTCGGCCGGGCATAGAAAGCATCATGTCGCGCTTCATCAAAAAGGCTGCCGCGGTCCTCGACACGAAATCCCATCCCAAAGCTGCGCCAGCAGCTGCAAGCCGACATGAATCGGACCTGGAGCATCGCACACGAAAGGCGCGCAACTTCGAAGAGACAGAGGCAAAGCTCCCCAACCTCAAACTTGGCCCCGCCCCAGATGATCGCCCGTCGATAACGACAAACATCCTCTCATACCTCGGCACCTATAACCCTCGCCCTCAACCAATCACCTCAAACGATACCGTGTGGTTGTTTGATAACACCGCATATCGAAACCCGACCACCAACAACTGGGAGGCGGAGGTGATTGCTGCGGTTTTCGACAAGGAAACCGGTGTCAAAGTGAGCTTGGTGGTGGCTGATATTGCGGAAAAGCTGGGACTCGGACATGGCGATGAGGCAGAGGCAAGGATTAAGGACCGCTTGATGCCATTCATGCAATCTGTGTTACCAGGACGTGTGGTAAATGTGGACTTTGGACGTCGCACACAGCTCAAATTAGGCCCTGGTAGCCGGAACGGTATCAGCAGCGACATCCGACAGCTCCCGCGGCACAAGGATGGAGATGTGGTGACTGGTGTCGCAAAGGTGCCGAGAGGTACAAATGGGCTACTGGAGATGAAAACAGTGTACGCAGAGCCAGAGGGATGGGGTATTATATCTGGTATGCAGCGCAGCCCCTGACCAAACCGAGCGCCTACTAACTGAACCTGTCAGATGTTGATGATACCATCAAAGTCACGCAAACTGGTGACCCCATCGGTATTTTAAGGAGCACTTTTGCCGCCGACGCAGCTGCTGTCCCAGGAATGCCCTTGTTATATCGCTACATCCACACTCTCGTGACGAAATCCGCGCCTTGGTTTTATCTCTCGGCATCGCCCTATAACTTATACGCATTCCTCCACGGGTTCGTCCAAGAAACGTACCCCCAGGGCACCCTTATCCTCCGTGATGCCAGCTGGAGAAATCTTGCGGGCCTCCTCACGAGTTTGACGCAGGGTACCCAAGAATACAAGGTTGATCGCATGGAAAAGATCCACTCATGGCTGCCGCGCCGCCAGATGATTTGCATTGGCGATTCCACTCAGTCTGACCCCGAAGCCTACGGCGAAATGTAAGATCACTGCCCTCCACTTCCTTCGCCATCGTTGCTAATACTTCTTAGGTACCGCAAACACCCTAAATGGATTGGGTTGATTTTGATCCGCCGCGTCGAAAACATCGCTGAGGTAGGACTCGAAGAGAAGAATGACGCGTCGAGGTTCGAGAAGGCATTCGAAGGCGTCCCAAAGAGCGTTTGGCATGTGTTTGGTGAGGCAGAGGAGTGCTATAAATATGTTGATAAGGCTCTTGGTGCCAAGGTTGTACAGGCTTGATTTTTTTATGGTTCACGATGGAATGATACACTACGACACGTAAATTGAGATGGAACCACGCCAATTGTCATAATTACAATTCTCCAATAATACCAATGACTCATTACAGAGCGGTTACTATATGATATATCCACTGATATCCCATAGAGATATAAATTTTATAACTTATCTACTTTGATTTAGTGCATATCTCCAGCAAATTACGAATCCATACGTGTTGCATCTCTCTCCCCATAGGCTTCTGAAGCCCCCTGTATTTATGAACAGACATTTGATGCAGGCTAGAAGTTCACTACTTTTCAATCGGCAGTTACATATCACTATCAAGCATAACCATGATCACTGCGTTCAAGTTTAAGAAGATTTTTATTGATTGTATGGACCTATCTGCCCCAACCTCAATGCAAAACAATGGATGAAAGTCAACGCGTGGGTAAGGAAGGCAGATATCCGACCTATTGATTCAACACCTTAAACTCCACCACCAAGGCGAGAGCCACTTCTGTTGCTTGCCGAAAGAAGTTCTCGTGTTGTCCCCGTACAATTGATAACCGCGCCCAAGGAAAGAAATTGTCCGTAATAAGCAAGCAAGTGGATCAAAGTAAAAGTGATCCAAGAGCTGCGGCTCCACTGCCAGTCATCGAAAATTCCATGGCCAGCAATAGAGCTAGAAGTGAAAATAGAATGCCAGCAAAGCCGACAAAAACCCCACAGGGCTAAATGTACCACATGCCGTACAAGAAGGCCTGGGTGAGTGCCTTGAATCTTACCGGCTGCGGTTGCTCTCTCCAGTACTTCCCAATCACCTCATTCTCCACCATCTGGTACTGCGTCGATGGAGACTTGCCAGACGAGCGCTTGGCAGTCAATACACCCTCGGATGCATTCTCCAGTCTCAAATCACTCTCCAGCTTGGCTGCCTGTCTCCTTTCCATAGCCTTTTGGCCACCACGAGGTTCATCAACGATGGGGACGTTCTCGTGAGAGCGGGCACGGTTGGATGCCAAGTGTGCGTAATACACAGCTGGATGGATGGAAACTGGGGTAGTTGATCTCATATACTGGTAGGAGTGTGCATAGATCATCTCCTGGAGCTGGCCGGGCTTGTGCTTGACCTCGTCGAGGATGACGTGGTAATGAACAGGTCTGGCAGTACCCTTGATCGCCTTGTGGGCATTGAGGTAGAAATCGTACTGGAATGGATGAGTGATGTCGTGCTCAACCAGAACTCCTGGCAACGGATTGAAGTCCTTGTCTTTGCACTGGTCTTCGGTCCTAGGCAAGAAACGGATGTGGTGGCGCTTCGATGCAATAACCACAACGAACTTGGTCTGTCTGAACTGTGGGTTCACAACTTCCAACATCTCCTTAAGCCACTTAACCTCATCGTTGAGCACTTGCAAGTACTGGCCCTCGGAAACACCGTCACGCATGTAGTAGATGTGAGATGGCACTTTCTTTTGACCGTTGATAGTTCCCACAGTCTCAAGCCACCAGTTGACCATAGCCTTGACCTTCTTGTCCCATACATGCTTTTGGATCATCTCCTTGTTGAAGCCATTGACTTCACATGCCGCCGCGTATCTGCAGCAGTCGCTGTCAAGAGACATGGTAACAGCTGCAAAAGATGGCTGCTCTGAGCCCGGTGCCGGGTGGCTCACATCGGCACCAATCATCATCACGAGATTCTTTGCGGTCTGTCCAGGTGTGTTGAAGTAGGTAGGCTCCTTCGTATTGGCTTTGCAAGCCCTGCTGGTTGTGCCACCGAGCTTGGCATTGAGCTTCATGATGACATTCTTGCAATACTTGGGGTTGTTCTTCTCAATGTGACCCTTCACCATGACCTGTGACACGAGGGCATACTTGCAGTCCATGTGCTTCTTGATTCTATCGTACGTCCAGGAATTCTTATCTGGGACAATAAACAACAGAATTTGGGGGATGTTTTCGGGAGTGGAAGCAAGAGGCGCCAGCAGTCTGTCGATTTGTGACTCGATGTTGTCATTGTTGAACAAGAACTTCCTTGGGTCGGGAATAGCACCCTTGTGGCCGAGTGCCATGTACTGCTGCTTGAAAGTGGAGATAAACTCATCCCATCTTGGCTCGGTGACAATTGGTCTCCCATTCCTATCCGCAGCCATAAACACGCCCCAGTTCTTCAAAGGCTTCGGTGGAACTTGAAGCAACTGGCTTCTATCGAGGGTCCAGAACCCAGCAAAACCTGGCTTCACAACAGCCTTCTGTGAAGTTTTCCCAAAGTGAATATCGGGGGGTTGCAATTGCTTCGCAGTTGTGATAGTGGGAGTGCTCTCAATCTTGATGCCGTAGTGGCCGAGGTATGGGTCTTTGGCCCAGTTCAACAAATCAACTCCCTTTCTAATAGACTCCAAACGCTGGTTCGGTGGAACAACAGCAAAGTTGATCATGTCTGCAGTCTGCTTGGGGTCCAACTTAAACATGTAGCGCTGATCTGGTGCAATCGTACAGAGCTCCATTGGGAAGATTCCACCTTTCACGGTCTGCACCAGTGGCAGCTTCCAGTACTGGAGAGTAACATTGTATGTCTTCTCAAAGTAGTCATAGATTGTAACCTCCTTGGCGGTAGCGTTGGGGTTTTTGGGATCTTTCTTCTCGAAGGTGACTGCTTTGGCATGGCCGCCCCATGAGCCGTACTGATCCGGGGAAAAGACGAAGTTCTTGACCTGGTATACACGCTCGTTCTGCTCCTTTCCGCGATGCTTGACGTGGAATCGAAGCTTGTGAAGCTTGCGAAGCTCTTTAAACTCCCTTGACATAATGTGGTACTGAGCACCGGAGTTGGTCTTTTTGCCATTCACAGGGACAGGTCTAAGGCTCTCTGAAAACTGGTCCCAGTTCAACCCAGTGTTGCGCTCGTAAGTCAAGTTGCGAGCTGCTTGGCTGAGGAGTTGTGGAACCCAGAAGGTCCCATTGGCGACATCAACGTTGACACCAAGACCTGTGCTGAGAGCTCCAAGAGTACTGGGAGATTCGCACAGGCGGATGGATGAATAAACACCCTTTTGTGCCTCAATGAGCGCCGCCAAGCCATGAAGAACCTGTCTCTGGGTGCCTCTCGGAAAGAAAGAGCGCTTGACTTGGATGAAATTCTCCGATGGCCATTGGCGAAGGCAGTGGTCCAGGAAGTTGATTGCCATGAGAACGGTGTTGTCGAAATCCATACCCTTGAACAGATAGGCGCGAATGACTCCCATAGGAATCTCTGTCGTACACTTGATGGTGACAATTGTGATATCTGGCTTGGGGACGCCATTGATGACGCGGGGCTGTCTGCCCTTCAACTCATCCAGGTTAACAGTGATCTTCTTCTCGAAGTTCATCTTCTTGGTTGGCCTGTCGCACCATGCGATCTTGTTGCCATCCCAAAGCCAGTATTTCGCATGACTGGCCAAGAAATCCTGGACAGGTTTGCTGTTCCAGACAACCTTGAGGAGACCACGATTTTCGGATCCAGATCCAATCTTCACCTGGCAGGGGGTTAATTTAAATAATTTCGGGTTGATAGTGAGGTTAACTTACATCATACTGCCAGACTGACTTGTCTGACCACTCGGAAATTCGGAACTGGTTCACTCGGAGGGTGACGCTCTTTGCGCCAGGGTCGGAATTGTAGCTCGGTCGAGCAGGGAGGACTGGTGGAAATTCGAACTTCTTGAGGTTAGACTCACGGTGATACGTCCAAAGATGACCTGGCTCCATGATGAAGTCAAGTTGAATAAAGATAAGTTGGATAAGAATGAGGCAAAGGATATTGGTAAATGAAAATGTGGTGTGGTAGTAGTGATATCACAGAGTGATGGCACGGGCTAATGATATTTTTGGGGGGGAGATGATGAGGATAGTGATGCTTGGAAGGATAAAAGGGTTGAGAGTATGAAAGTGTGTGAAGGCAAGTCAAGATATCTTCGAAAGGCTTGGGGTTCTATGTCAAGTTGTGATGTGTAGGAAGGAAAGAGGAAGAAGGTCGGAAGTCGAGCGCGTCGAGTTATAAATACCCTCAACTTTGCCGGGTAGTTGCCCGAAAGGATGTTTGATACTTGGATTCGGTAGCAATGCAAGGCAATATACGCCTACACTCGGCAGTAGAGGGCTGGAATAGCGCTTGCTAATTTCCAAGTCCACATTATGCATGTGTGATGTTTCCCCTAGGTAACCTAGGCATCTCGGCGACAGGGGGATAGGTATGAAAACCGTTCCCAGATGGCAAACAGACCAAAGAAAAATGCAGAGAGCTTGTGGAGTAATGTGCAGCATGGATTAATCATAAGTTTGTCCATGACAATCCAGACTATGCATCGAGGGCAAATAAAGATCAAACGATAGAAATGAAATGTTATCAACTCACTGATCCATCTCCGTTCACAATCCACTGAACTGGTAGCTCGACTCGCCCACGAAGGGGACGCTCTGGAAATGCCATCGACATCTTGTAGATGTGTTTGTCAGGCGACAACAGGTGGTCCTGTGGAATTGGTTAGCATAGGTCAGCAGATGATACGTCTCAGCCTGGTATGAAAATATTGAATTCCAATAGCTGCAGGGCACAAAACATGTGCCAACGAGCACAGGGAGTGTTGCCGTCAAGCAATGGGTGGTAATGGAAACTAACCTGGATCAAATCAAGGTGAGAGTTGCATTTCTCAGATCGAAGGTGTGTTGTAAGATTTGTTGAACCAGAATAATCTAAATCGCAAAATGGATCAGCATATACTGTCAGAAAGCAAGTGAATTGTATACTAACTGACCTTATAATTTCTTGGTATGTGAACTATACCACGTACTGTATGGGTTATAGTAGAAGGTGTTGTGGGAGCTGTTGTGGGTTGTCAACAAGCCTGCACACGTATAGACAAGGAGTTGAAGCTTGAACCAAGCAATATGAGAATGGAATGGCTTGTCTTACCTGGGTTTTGTGAATATGGTAATCAAGAATGATTGGAATTGGAATTGAGGTTCAGAACCGAAGAGCAGTGAGGAATATGTAGAAAGGAAGATGGAAGAAAGGAAGAAGCAGAAGAAAAGGAAGATGGACAAAGGCAGAGGGGGTCAACAACAAGAGGATTCGGCTCTGATGGCGCTAACGTGTTAGCGCGATTACTATTCTCCCTTTATTGATATGGAACGTGACGATAACGAGGAAGGAAGGAGCGAGGTGTGATAGTGTAGTAGCGTGCCTGCTAAAGCTGGAACTAAGAGGCCAGATATATTTGAGGTATTGCAAGAGAATATTGTCTTATCATAGAGCAATGAGAAGGTCTGACGAGTTTGGAAGACAGGTTAGGAAGATGAAACTGAGAACCTACCTTTGAAGATCTGACTTGGTCTGGTCGTGTGCTGACTTGATTCTCAGAGGCAACAGATGTGAAAATACAGAAACTATGGAATTGGAGTAAAGAGCATCCCCCATATTAGTGTCTTAATATGGGTGGATATTCTTCCTCACAGTCTCATCGAGTTGCTCACTAAGTCCACTACTGCAATTGCCTAGGAGTTGGGTGGTTGTTCTCATATACAACCCTCTGACATTGTAAGCCTTTCTTGGAAATGGACAAATTGCAAAGGATACCATCACATATGAAGCAAGGAAACTGAACGATACCAAGGTTGCTGATTATATTTGGCTATGAGAACCACCAATGCACCTTTCCTGGATAACAACTCCCTAGACAACTCCATGCTAGCCACCTTCAGTCCCGAATTTCCCTCATATGGTACAAATCCACAGATCGCCTGTGTCCCTATTCACTGTAAATTCTTTCAACATACAACCCTCATCCCCCTCAATAGTATCTTGGCGCTTGGTCTCGCGATGCCTTCCAAGTGCTGTAATCTGGAATTGGTGTTTTGTCCAGTAGTCGTACCATAGCTTCTGCGTTGAACAGCGTGGCATTATATGTCTCTGCCCGCGGTATGATACTGAGCAGGAACGTGATGTCCCTGGGAATCATGAACTGCGCTGGACCGTTGGACTGCCACTGTTGAACTCCACCATGAGTCTGCTGCATTCTCTTTTGTTGGTCCAGTCGGCGACCTGCAGCTCCCTTCAGGGGTGACTCCCCACGAACCAGTTTCCTTGGGCGGCCAGACTCGTTGTCGGACTCTTCACCTCCAAGTGGGCGCTTTGGAGAGTTTGTTGGCTGCAAATAAGCTGGGATTGGGTTAACCTCCTGTCGAGGCTGTGGACGGGGACTGATCTCCCTGTATTGCGGCCTTGGGCTCGGCTGCACTGAAATCGGCTCTTCAATAGACTGCATGATAGACTTTGGCCGCATCTGTGCCACCGGTGAGATAATTAGGCGGACAACAGTAGGGTCAAATCTTTCGGACGAATATCGTGATGAGAACCTCGCGAGTCGCTGGTCTTCTGGGAATAGATCCGCCATTCGCTGCTCCAGCCTGTTGATTTGAGAAAGTTCGCCATAATCTGACTCGTACTTGTGGAAAAATATGTAGAGTGGCTTGGCCTTTGAGACAGTTTCAGGTTTCTGCGTGAGTCGATTAACGGAGGTCTCGAAGACAGCTCTGGCATCTGTGACTTGTTAGAATAGTACAAATAACAAAATTCCTCGTCTATACGTACTTGTAGTGTCGCCAATCGACAACAGGTGCTTGAGGTATTCCAATATGAATACATCATCTTCCGGAAACAACTTTGCACCCTTCTCGAATATCTTTGTTCCAGCCGGATCTTTGTACACGTTGTGTTCAATCAGAGCACTGGCGATGTATACGTCGCTAAGGATCTTCCCCTTGACACGTGCATCGCTCAGAATCTGTCTTGAGCCACCAACAGCGGCACCGACTTTGCCCTTGCCCTGCACTCTTCGCATAGCTCTCATTAGAGCAATCCATGCAAATGACAATGTACGTTGTGTCAGTTCTGACTGCATGTGATATCCTTGTTTCACAGCCTTGAGTTGGTTGTCTCGTGCAGCTTCCTTTGCCTCCTTTAGCAATCTGTCGGTATCATCCTCATCGTCGTCTGCCCTGTCCAAGGCGGAATTGATGGATGAATCCAGCATTGCAGACTCTTGGATTCTGGCCAATTCTGCATTTTCTCGGGATTTCAACTTCTTTATTAAATCGTACAGCGCGTCAAGTAGTGTATTGTATGGAGCCCTGACGGCAGCGCCTCTGCTGGCAAGACCTTCTTCACCTTCCTCCACCGGCAGCACGGTCTCCAAACGATCGGCTTGCTTAAAAGCCAGGAGGCAACTCTCAGGGTTTGCAGCAATCCCCTGGCTTAAGAAATCGTTACCTTCTTTGTCCATGCCGTTGTTGAAGGACCATTCTGCGGCTTCGACCCATATCTCTGGCCAGAACCTCAATGCCATAACCGCATGTTTGTAGACGTAAACGATCCTTTGCTTGTAGGCTTGAATATCTTCATCTTTGAAGACCAGGGGATCCTCTTGTTCCCAGTTGATCCACTGTCTCCAAAGGCCAACTTGCTCCAGGTATTCCGTGTCCCCTTCGAACCCAAGTGCTGGAGGTAGGCGTGGAAGATTAGTTCGCACAAGGTTGCGTGTAATGTTTTCCATCGCCGTGTTTGCGCTTCTTGCTGTCATGTATGATGGAGACTTTTCCTGGAGGAATTTCCGGCCCTGTATACATGTTAGCAGCCTTCAAATCTCTTCATATACTCGGACTTACGGTGATCTTGTTCAGGCTCATTTCAAACTGGTCGTATTCCTTCCATAAAGCATTTACGTTAGACATTGGGACACAAACGGCACGTTGATAAGCTTTGCGCATTTGGTCCATTTTCTGCTGGTCTTGCCAGCTACTGCCTCCTATCTGTCCAGGAGCACTGCGGATGAATTGAATGTATTCTTGCCAGATTTTGCCAGAGTCTCTATCAATGCCAACATTTGCCAACACAAAATCATATGCCTGTGATATGGTCGCCCGTGCAGATCCAGTAACGTCGTTCGTTAGGTCATTGCGGCGTCGAATGTAATTGAGATAGACGGACCATAACTGAACATGGGGCACTGTAAGTAGCGACTTGCCAAAGATCTGCTCCGCAGCAAAGAAGTTGTCGATGCCCAACTCCATCTCAGCATACGCGACCCAAATATCAGCCTACATCAATGTCAGCGTGAAGTTCCAAGAATATAAGGATTTGGGGATTATATTTCATACCGCCATAGGGAACACTTTGAAAAAACGGTCGTAGACAACCCGGGCATCGTCCAGTTTGTTGCGGTTTCGATGCTCTGTGATGAGAGATAGCCACGCGTCCAAGTCTCCCCTTGGATCCTCCTTGATTCGGTCCTCTAAGATACCTACTCTGTCATGGGGAAGACGTGCTTTGGGTAAGCTAGCACCTGATACTGGTGCCGTGGCAGTTGCTGGGAAGTTAGGAGTAGAAGCTTGGTTGGAGACGCCACCGCTAGTTTGCTCACCGTCACCGAGCGCGTTAGGAGTGTCCAAATTTGGAACAGGGGTTTGAGCCGCAGAATCTTGAGGCACAGCTTCGAGGTGTAAAGGAGATTTTGACACGGAGCGAGTTGGACCACTGGTTGGGGGCTGAAGGAGTTCAGACTTTGACGTCGCAATCTCAACATCATCTTCGTCATCAGAGTCATCTGCCAAGAACCCACCAATGGTCTTTGGCTTTCGCGCGGGAGATGCTCTGGATGGAGGCCCCGTGCCAGCTAGACTCGTAGTTGTGTGACTGGGAAGTGGATTGGCTGATTCCGGATTATATTCTTCGCCATCAGACAGAGCATCAGATGGGGATAAAGCACGAAGGACTTGATCATCGGAGAAATCTTTTTCTTCTTCTTTCACAGGTTGGTCGCTATTTTCTGTATTTGTAGCACCAACACCCTCTTCTGTATCATCTGTGCCTTGTCCCCATGAAACGCTCTCTTGCCCACTCTGCATCTGATGCAAGAGCGCAATCTCCGCATCTTCCTCCGCCATACTTTCAGTTCGCCAATTGAAAGGTGTCCTTGAAAGGGTATGTAAAAAGGTACGGTAAGTAGTTCAGAGCCTGTTGTTTATTAGCTGATACGGCCTTGGTTTGAGGAAGAGATGAAATCATACAAGAAAATGGCAACTAGAAGCGCGTAATAACGGCAGCAGTCATCGCAAATTGATCTTGCTGAAGACTTTATTCACTAGTTGCAGCTAACACAATGCTGGATAGATTCGCTATTTCAGTCTCGCAGCTGTGAAGTTGATTGTCGTCGGAGGACTTGTCGCAAAGCAATTTGGGTCGCAACGTTCATTTGCAGTCAATGACAGCTGCTGACTAAACATAGAGAAGCTCAAATCAAATCAGCCAATCAAATAATCTGAATACAAAATGCTTCTGGGGCAACAACACCACGAACACGAACCAAGCTTTCTGGGGAGATACAGGAAATTATATACGTTTCAATAGCTCTATACGGAAGGGTTTATCAGGTGTATACTCGTTGTTCTCAATAAATGCAGGTCCAGGGCTCCGTTGACACCATACACGCGTCGTAGCTTCAGGACAACTGCACAACAAAGACGGTCAAGCTGAACATATCAAGCGTTTTGGAACTGTCTATATTCTTCATCGGATTCTATTATAGGCGTTTACTTATTTGTAGTGCTGAATTCAATAGTCATAATATCATGATATTGGTAGCCAACAAATCCTCATATCAAGAGTGTCATGTAGCAAAAAATGTACCGCCAACCATCAATCTTTAGCCCACGCGTTCGCACGCCGAAACTCAAGGTTAGATAGCCGACGCAGAATGGAATGTATTCTTTCCTGTCATTTCCCCTCCAAGCCTCCACTGAGAAGAAAGGAACAGAGTGAATATGAAGGATTATAGTTTTATGTGGAGAGGAAAGAAGAGCGAGAGATCCGAGAAGATTAAATAGTCGGAAATTTCTCTCGGCTCATCACGTGCTCTGCCTTGGCGCGAGGCATGTGTTCTAGAGCCAGATTGGGGATGGCGCGAAAATGATCTTGGCGCTTTGAAAATGCACGGATTCAGGTTTGGAGGGGCGGTGAATTACCCCTCCTTTTCGGGCAGCAACTGTGATTCACTCAAAGCGAAAGCAAGTAAACAGGTAAACAATACCACCTTCATTTCTAACTAACCGGTTCAAAACTGACACAGTCAGTTTTTTTACTGTTATTCCTTAAAGTTCGAGACATATATAACACTTTATATTTCAAATCCATCCTCATACGATCGAAAATGGCTCCAGGAGGACCCCCAGGAAGCAGCAGCAGAGGACGTGGCGGAAAGTTCAAGAAGTTTACACGTGGAGGTTAGTTTCAGTAGCTTGGCTTTCATTTACCTCTCTTTTCACCAGCTAACATCTCGCCCTTCTCTGCAGGTGGCAAGCACTTCTCGAAGAACCTACGACCTCTCGATGCCGATGGAAACGAACTTGGAATGTGGGGTGAAGGCGCTGAGGCTGCTGAATCCTCTGAGGAAGAAGAGGAGGATGACTCTGAGGAAGAGAGCGAAGAAGACGCGTCGAAGCCCGAGATGACCCGTGAGGAGCGTCGTGCCGCCGCCAAGGCCAAGAAAGAGGCAGCCATCGCGAAGAAGAAGAACACCGTGGCCCAGCCTGGCGACCTTCCCAGCAGCTCGGAGGACGAGGATGATAGCGATGATGATGATATGCCCGCGAACCCCAACCACAGCAAGGCAGCGAGAAACCAGGCCAGCGCGCCGCCTATCAGTGTTGATGAGGCTGCCGATGGCGTCAAGGGCCTCAGCGTCAAGGGCGGCAAGCCAAAGCCAGTTGGAGAGTTGAGCAGACGCGAGAGGGAGGCGTTACAAGCGCAACAAGCCAAAGAGAGATATCAGAAGATGCATGAGGCCGGCAAGACCGATGAAGCGAAGGCTGATTTGGCGAGACTGAAGCTCATTAAGGAGAAGAGAGAGGCAGAAGCTGCGAGGAAGCAGGTACGCTATTGGCAATAATACTCATTTTAATGCTCACGGTACTAACTGATGCTAGGCTGAGAAGGAAGAGCGCGAAGAGGCCGACAAGGCCAAGAGAGCGGAAATCGAGGCGCGTGAGCAGAAGAGGAAGGAGGCTGCCATGGGACCAAGCAAGAAGAAGGTGTCCAAGAAGTAAACTTGTAACTGTTCTTGGATTAGTTAGAGTAATCATCAAGGCGAAAGCTGGGGCCCTCCAGGCATCTTCAACAGAACTTTTACCAGCCTGTTGGAACTATAGTCGTGGGATAGTGGATAACGATCTCACATACGTTCTCTTACATAGATTATACTATATGAGATTTACTACGACAAGAAATGATGGGCGATGCTGTTGTGCCAATGCCGTGTGCTGGGATCGTCCTGGCCTTTAGTTTCCCTTCTGCCCTCTTGTTTCATCCTATCCATCTAATAACTCGGATGAAAATTGCTCCTTTGGTCACACATACGTAGCAGCATATTCAACCACTCTATTGTCTTGTAGATTTTGTAAATGCTTGTGGACAGTGATTAGTTGTGATTTATTCAATTTTTAATAAATTATCGTTCGTTTAATTATGAATGAATCATCTGATTATTTTATTGACATAAACGTTTTAAACTTTTGAGACAGAACACAAGAATAAGCAACGTAAAATACAATGTACAGCTTACGAGGGTTTTATTAAATATACTTAACACCAACGTAGTTTATTCTCTGCCCGCTATCAAATTATTAAATTCGTCGTCGCTGACACAGTTTCCCAACCTATGACGCTTGGCGCAAGGCTGAGACAGTGGGGGTTACGCGGCACCAGCCTTGTGACGGCTCGGCGGGGCAGTTACGTACTGTACATGGTAGGATCACCGGCAACCACATGTCGCCTTGGCCCTTTATGCTTTGTTGCATCAAGCAAAGAAATATTTCCTCTCACTAAAAGAATCCATATCCTGAGCTTGGGTATTCGAAAGACATATACGGGTGATATACCAGAGAAATAATAGCCCACCATGGCCTCTTTTATCCGGTCCAAGCAGTCTGGAATGCAGACCGATCTGTCTGCATCTATCTTGCCTGGGCTGTTTACCATTGACGACGAAGCCCGATATGGCATCAATTCACAAATAAGGTATACCCGCTTTAACAACACCCATACCTAGACTGGTAAACTGACCCCATCCGCTCCATAGTACGTTTGCGTACGACCCGGTGCAATCACTGCTGGCAGTTGGCACAAACGAATCACAGTACGGAAGTGGACAAATCTATATATTCGGCAAAGACAGAGTCCAAGTAACAATTAAATTGACTCGGCGAGCATCGGTCAAAGAATTAAGATTCTGCGCAGACAAATTGCTGAGCCTTGACTCGAGGAATGAGCTGACGGTGTGGGACCTGATCGGAGGCGGCAAGAAGATATGTAACTATTCACCAGTCGGCATCGTTACAAGCTTGGCAACAGATCCTATGCTTGACTGGGCGCTCCTGGGACTGCAACAGGGCGAGATTGTTGCATTTGATCTTGACCGTGAGAGAGCAGCGCCGCTCAGGCTACCGAACTTCTGGCGTGAACGAAGCCCGAAATCTCGGATTCTATCTATTGTCTCCTTGCAGCTGCACCCTAGAGATATTGGCAAGCTTCTTATTGGATACACGGAAGGCGCCGTGATTTATTCATTTAAGGAGGCAAAAGCTACAAGGTTCTTTCAATATGAAGTTCCACCAGGAGCCCCAGGAGGTGCTTCCGACCCCAATGTTGTTGGGGATGTCCGCAGGCCCCGGCTCACACAGTGTCTGTGGCATCCAACGGGGACATTCGTTCTTACGGCACATGAGGACGGCAGCCTCGTTTTCTGGGACCCCAAGGATGGTAGAGTCGTCATGGCCCGCACATTAGACGACCTACACGTGGACCAGCCAGGTGGCAATCCTGGTGGCTCTAAAGGCGGCCTGTCTGTCAAAGAACCCTTTTCTAAGATATCGTGGTGCTCAAAGACCAACCCTGATGACACGGGCTTGCTGATCGCCGGTGGAGTGCCAATGTCTGCACAAACCAAGGGACTGACCTTTTTGGAGCTCGGTCCTACACCGGTTTATGCAACTTCGACATGGCAAACCTTGACCGATCATTTCAAGGGGAAGCGGCAGCAGCTCCTCGAGACACCAGCCGGTGCAGAGGTCATTGATTACTGCCTTATCCCTCGCGCCTCACCTCATTTTGATGGCGCACAAGATCCTATTGCTGTCATCGCCTTGTTGTCATCGGGAGAGCTAATAACCCTGTCATTTCCAAGTGGCCATCCCATATCACCCACCAACCAGCTGCACCCGTCGTTAACTTTTGTCCACCCTTTTGTTGTTTCATGCTCCGTCACAACCGTCAATAGAACTAGGTGGCTAGGAATGACGGAGAAACGACAGCAAGGCCCTCCCATATTACGTGGCGGCGTTGGGGGAAGCAAAAACGTCCGCAAACACGAAGACAGGACAATCATACAGACAGCACATGGCGATGGCACAGTTAGAATCTGGGATGCAGGATCCTCGGACAAGCTGGAGAACAGCGGGGTTCTTCAGATTGATGTTGCTCGATCGCTTGGAAGGTACGAGAACATTGAAATTACGGCCATAAATATGGCTGGACAAACCGGAGAGATGGCTGTCGGCACAAAATCTGGCGAGGTTGCGATTTATAGGTGGGGTGGAAATAAACTCACTGGGTTTGAACCTCCTCCTCCAGTTGCTGTCAGGCCTGGAACCATCGAGAACATTAGCGACAGAGCTGAGCCTGGATTGAGAGAGGGCCTGCAACCATTTGTTCTTTATAACATGGCTCACGGGCCAATTTCTGCGCTGCAGATGTCTGACGTGGGATTCATCGGCGTTGGATCTGAAGATGGTACTTTCGCGCTTATCGACCTTCGAGGCCCAGCAATAATATTCAGCGGCTCTGTCAATGACTTTGCCAAGCAAGAAAAACGAGGCAGCCTTTTCAGCAAAAACAGCCATGGTGGCCAGAAATCTGACTGGGCTGTCTCAATTGCTTTCGGTGTTTTGACCCTCGACAACGACGAATACTCGAGCATATGCTGCTTCGTTGGTACTAACCTGGGACGAGTAGCTACATTTAAGATTCTGCCGCAGCCTAATGGAGGCTACACAACCCAGTTTGCGGGAGTCTCACAGCTGAATGACCGAGTTGTTTCCATCTGCCCGATTATTGCAACTTCTGGACAGCCAGCTGTAGCTGATGGTCCCACGGTAGCATCACTCCGCGAAGGCCGAATCATCCCTGGGATTCTTGTAGTTGGTATGTTTCCCTTTGATAGCATATCTTATTACTGGTGGCTAATCCAATACTGCAGTTACCGAAGCTGAGGTGCGAGTCTTCAAACCTTCCTCCTCGAAGGGAGCACAGAAGACATGGGATGAGTCGACACTTATGTGCCACGCCGCATCAGTAACCCACTTCCTCCTCCACGGCTATGCCATTGTTGGTGTCTTTGGCGACGGTACCGCACGCGCCTACTCTATCCCCGCCCTCAAAGAGCTAGGCGTACAGAACCTGCCGATGCTCGACAAGTCTCGCATATCAAGTAGTATTGTCACGCCCTCGGGTGACATATTTGGATGGGCAGGTCCTTCTGAGCTTGCGATGCTGAACGCTTGGGGTACTGGGCAACCACTCGCGCGCTCCGACGACCGACTGTTCAACATCGAGGCGCTTATCCCGCCTCGACCGACCATATCTAACATGCAGTGGATCTCAGGAACCATGTATGTCAGTCCTACGGACCTTGACTTGCTCATTGGAGGACCAGATCGCCCGCCAAGCAAGCGTATGATGGCGGCAGCTGCAGAGGAGCAACGGGCGTCTAACCAAGCACGGTCAGGTCCTGGCGGTGCTGGTCCAAGCGGTGGTGCTGGCGCTAAGACAGAGGGCTGGGGTGATTATATGACGAGGCAGTTTAATGAGCGGACGGAGCAGCTGGGGATTATGGGGGATACAATGGAGCGGACACAGGAGAACAGTGCGGGATGGGCGGATGACGCGAGTAAGTATGTGAGCAAGCAAAAGAGGAATCTTTTGTTCAAGTCTGTAGCTGGAAAGTTCTTTTAAAAGCAGGGACTAAGGGACCGAGGGACTGGTAGGGGACTGGCAGGGGACCAGTTGAGCAGGTCTTGGCCCGAAAATTATTTCATGGATTGCAGTATTGCCTGTGCCAATAAGTATTTACGTTAGGTAGGTAGTTTCTTGAGGTGTCGTTGAACTTGATGGAATGATTTATGAATAGACGAATTTCAAGCAAATTGCCAAAACGTTGAACACCTCGTTGTTTTGCCCCTTGTTGTATCACGTATGTAAGTAATATCCAGCGTGCACAATACCATGAAAAACAGAAACACATTTAGAATGATGAATTGTGCTCAGAACATCAACTAAAGACTCTATGCTGAAATACTCCAAGCCGTAAATCCGATCCCATCTAAAGAACAAGATTCCGTAAAGAAGTTTCACATCCTTTCGTCCAGTAAACGGCGTTTGGGGGTATCGTAACTTTTCCGCTAATGGGACATGACAGCGTCAGCCACAGCAGCTTTGGAGCCATTGGCGGCCTTCTCGGGCTCGTCGACCTCCATGCCATCATCGGCCTCGCCCTCACCCTCACCCTCTTCCTCCTCCTCCTCCTCACCTTCGCTGCCGCTGCTCTCGCCCTCGAGATCCTCGCTTCCCTCATCGTCCTCCTCCTCAGCTGGAGCCTCGCCCTCAACGCCAGCCATAGCCTCATCATCACCTTCGGCGGTACCGCTCGCCTCACCAGATCCCTCAGCGGCTTCCTCCTCCTCCTCGTCCTCAGCCTCCTCGGCGCCGTACTCCTCTCCATCGGCTACCAAATCGGCCTCAGGCTGCTCAGGTGGGAATTCAGCAGGTGCAGATTCCTCAGAGTCCCTACACGACAAGTTAGCCAGTTATCCGAACGCGTTGGGGAGTGTACACAAACCATTTAATGGCAAAGCGAGTAACGCGGGGCTTCTCAGCAAGCACGTTCCTGCGGACGCGGTCAAGGAGGGGCTTTGCGGGCGGGTCGGCATTGAGCTCGTCGGAGTCATATTCGTTGTTGACGTAGTATCCGACGCGGACGAACTCGCGGCCATCGTAGGCGCAGGTGAGGAGGATGACGGTGACGCCGAGGATCTCAGCATCAGGGATGCGCTTGGTGTCCGGTGGGTCGGCTTCGAAGATGAACTTGTTGACACCGACTGGGATGGGGCCGACAAGGAGGGAGTCGAGTTCTTGGTCATGCTCATCACTGAGGAGGTTAGTGGTCGAAAGATGGAGTTGGGAAGGGGATAACGCACGAGGTGGCAGAGCCGACGTAGGTGAGCTTCCATTCTAGGTCTATGGGCTGTTAGTGAGAGTTCGTGATATAAAATCGTCTGATATTGCATGTATTGAGTGAGAGAGACCGACCCTTCTGGAGTTGCTCCAAACACTCGAAAGTGATCTCGAACGTGTACGAATCGCCGAATTTGGCGGGGTTGTTGAGAACATTAACACCGAGCAGTGAAACCACAGACATCGTGTCGAATGGCGGGCTGTCCAACTGTACGACTTGTACGAAGTTGCGGATGCAGAAGATGGAATTTGAGTGCAACTGAGTTTGATATTGGTGTCTTAGGTTGATGTGGGTAGGAAATGTGTGAGATCGAACGCGCTCGTTGGCGAAGAAACCGCGTTTGAGACCAGGCGCGCGACTATGGGGATGGGTAGACCAAGACCAGACCGCCCCTCTGACCGCCTTTGACCGCCCTCAGCGATTTGCCCATGGGCCATCTGATAACAGACTAAACAACGCTAAACAAATATAGTTAGACATGTGTTTTGAGGGGTAGTTGAGCGCTTCGGGGCAGAAACGACTCAGCCTCGCCATCAGCCTTGCCTGTATCAAATAGACCTCAGACACACCTCAGGTCGACTGTTTGAATATTTGAAACCCACTATGGCGCCATGATTGCTCGCGGTCGAAAGACCCAAGTTTCTACGATGTTCTGCTTTGTCGAATTTGAGCTAGACTACTCTATGTTGCCCTCAAATTCTGTCTACGCCCCTTGAAGCCCACGGCTGTTGGTGTTGGTTGCCGGGGTCGTCGGCGTCTAATAGCCCCCCCAGCCAGGACAATATCGACTAGAGAGCTGAATTGGGGATATATATATAGCATACAATGACTATTACCAGCTTTGGCACTCTTATCTATCCCAAACAGCAAAAATAGGCCTCGTTAACGCCGTCCAGGATGGGCCGAACAATACAAAGATGAGACGACCATGAACTGTACGTATCGACCAACATTATATGGCATATGACCTCTACCTCAAAGGAATGTTACGACATGCACGACGTCATTGCCAACAAGTTGTTGGGAGTTTGGGGAATAAAGCTGGCAGTGCACCTTCCGACCAGGGACTCGAGGTCAGCAACCAACGACTTCATTGTTGGATTGTCAGTCAAGCAACACTGACGGATATGAAAGAAAGTTCATACATTATTGCCAACTCGAGAAGGATACAGAGACTGGGACTGGCTAATATGAGCATGGCGAGGATTCAGCTGGGCCCTTGGAGGACTAAAGACCAATACAGTCAGCTTCAGATGAGCTGACGACCTAACAATCGAGAGAGCGCACGAATAAGCTCAGCAAGGGACAAGCTATATAATATGAAGCAAGAACTACGGGACAAACTTGGCCGCACAGATGGCTAGTCATCACCAACATTATTAGGGAAGGAAGTACCGGCCAACAAATGCTGGGGTTGCCTTTTGTTTGCCTCCACATCCTTTGTTGGACAGTGGCCTTCTGATGGATGAAAGGCCTCTCCGGTGACTTATTTATCATTATTCGATTCACTCCGCCTCGTTGGAATCTCTTTGTCATATCTCTACCGTTCAACAATTCCAAGTTCTTATAAAAGATCGTCTTTTCCCTTCCGCCATAAAGATCTCCTTTTATCACCATGTGGCGCCTACGTAGTTCATTCCCATACAAGCTTCCATTCAGAATGTCTACTAGCAACCAAACATCATCCTCAGAATGCTCATCGAGCTCCTCGTCCTCTGCATCTCTCTCATCTATCCCCCTCACCTCAACGTCAAGCAGCTGCCCGAGATGCTCTGACAAACTCTATCGCCCTCCGTCGATTGAGGCCCTGAAAGCTGCCTTCCCTTCAATCAAACCTAGCTCCCTCAACCGCTCAATTCCTCGTTGTTATCAATGCGACAAAGTCAATGCCGAAAGGGCCGCCTACTTTGCGGAGTGCCCGCCATCAGCACTCGTGAACCTTGTAGCGAAGCTAGAGGACCAAATAGAAGTGATGAAGGACCTTATACAGTCCGGCATCCAGGTGAACGCAATGAAAGCCGCGCTGGATGTGGCGGAAAAACGAAAGGAAGCTAAAGTGGACGAGAGGGACAAGGAGATCAAGAGGGTTTGGGACGGATTTTCGAGCGTTTGGGGCCCGCCGAAAAACAGAATAGGGGCATGATTGGATATGCGATTCATAGAGAACTGAGCGAGAACGGGAGCTGGCTTGGAATGTATTGCTTTGCTTTTTAAAATTGTCTCTTTGCATAGCGGAGAATTATCTCAAGTCTACATCTATATGTACAGTACAGTATGAGTCCCAAACTCCTCCCATGCCCTTATGCTGTGGATAATATTCTAAATCCACTCGGTGCTCATCGTTTCATTTTTACTTACACAAATTATAGCGTCTCCATATGTTACAACCCATCGTACAGCATTCTCAATCCTACAAAAACCTCTTTTCCTCTTTCACCTCGTAGGACTGGACCTGGTCACCGACCTCGAAACCATCCCAGTCCTCGAAGCCCATACCACATTCGCCACCCTTCCGAGCCTCGGCGACATCCTTCTTGACGTTCTTCAAACTCTCAAGACCACCTGAATTTCGTTAGTTTCCCGCAATAGATAGAAAGTAGAGCAACTGGGTATATCAAACTCACCATCAAAGACCTTTGTTCCGTGTCTGAACACCCGCACCTTTGTGTTCCGTCCCACAACCCCATTGCGTACCTTGCAGCCTGCAATTGGCTTCTGCTTGCGGCCCTTAATCGTGATATTGAACACCTGCGAAATTTCGGCTTCTCCCAAGACCTTGTGGCTCACAATCGGCGGTAAGAACTCTGATAAGGTTCCTTTAACGTCGTCCACCAGTCGGTATATAATGTTGTGGTCTAGGATTTTAACCTTCGCCGCATCCGCCTTCTTCTGGATCATAGGGTCAACGGGATTATTGAACGAGATCAGAAACCCCTTCGCAACCGCCGCATGCTCAACGTCGAACTCGGAGAGATGACCAACGCCAGAACGTAGAATCACCGGCAGGATCTCACTGTTACCAATTGCAGCGATGCTGTCAGTAACCGCCTCAACAGACCCAGATACGTCGCCTTTAAGGATGAAATAGACCTGCTTTGGCCCATGCTCTGCCTCGACAGGCTCCTCCAGGGAATCATGCTCGGCATTCTCTTCAGCAGTGCGTTTTTTCGAGGCTTCGAGTTCCAATTTCTCCTTAATCCGCTTCTCGTTAGTAAGCTTGCGGTCTTCATTAATAGCCTCCATATCCTCGGCCAGGCGATCGCGCTCTTCTTTCTCGACTCGGTAATCCACGACGCTCTTTGCCTTTTGTTCCGTCGGTGCCTGCAGGACTTCGTCGCCGGCAAGCGGTTGCTCTTTCCACCCGTCAATCTCGACTGGGGTTCCTGGCCCAGCTTCTGTAATCTCTACACCAGCCTCATTGCGCATGCACCTGATGCGTGCCCACGTCTTCCCCGCAACGATGAAATCGCCTGGGCGCATCGTACCACACCGGACTAGAACGGTGGCAACCTTCCCCATTGATTTGATGCTAGCTTCCAGGACCCAGCCTTCAGCTGCACCTTTTGTGTCTGCTCGCATATCGAGAACATCTGAAAGGGTGAGGGCGGCTTCTTCGAGCTCATCCATACCCTGGCCGGTTTTCCCGCTGACACATACAACTTGGGTGTCTCCTCCATAGTCTTCAACATCCACGCCGTGACGCGCGAGATCCTGCTTGACGCGATCTATGTTGGTATCTTCCTTGTCTATCTTGTTGATGGCGACGATTATGGGGACGCGAGCGCCCTTGGCGTGGTTAATTGCCTCAATCGTCTGTGGTTTGACACTGTCATCAGCTGCAACGACGAGGATAACGATATCAGTGACGTTTGCACCTCGTTGTCTCATGTTGAGGAATGCCGCGTGACCTGGAGTATCCAAAAATGTGATGACCTTTCCGGATGGCATAGGCACTGAAAAAGCGCCGATATGCTGAGTGATGCCTCCTGCCTCTCCTGCCGCAACAGAAGATTTTCGCAGGTAATCCAGGATTGTAGTCTTCCCATGATCAACATGTCCCATAATCGTCACGACTGGGGCTCTTTGGGGGAAAATTGACGGATCTTCAGCGGCTGGCCTAGCCTTCAAGTCTTCTGACTCGCTCCGGTCAATGAGCGGCTCAAAGTTATACTCCTGGGCAATGAGGCCGGCAGTCTCGCCATTAAGAACGTAGTCTGTTCCTGTCTCCTCAAAGCCCAACTCCTCCATCTTTTGGACGAAATGCTCTAAGCGAACCTTCAACACCGTGGCCAGGTTTGCAACGCTGATATATTCTGGTAAGAACACAGGCGTCGGTGCAGCAGCCTTCTTCGCCGCCTTCGCCGCCTTCCTTTCCTTCTTTAGTTCTGCCTTTCGATCAGCGATAGCATTTTGGTTGCTGTCCTCTTCCGTGGCAAATTCCTCCCTCCGGCGATCTTTCTTCTTGTCCTTACCACGACCCTTGAAACCTAGGTTTTCGCTCCCGCGGGAAGAAGGCGCCGAGTTTTCTGCTGCTGGATCATGTGCCGAGCGTTGCTGACGTAGTTTCTGCCGTTGCTCCAATTCCGCCGCTCTCTCTATTTCCTCTTCCCGTAACCTTAATGCCGCTGGGCTGAGCTCAGGTTCGACTTTTTGGGGTGTAGCTCGCCAGGTAGTTAGGGGTTCCGTTGTGGGCCCAGGAGAAGGCTTAGAGATCTGATCGTGGGAAGTGAATGCAGGCTGTTGCTGTTGGCGTGTATATGGGTTCCTTGTAGACGGAGACGTGTACCCCCTTGACTCGTGGTGCTCGCGACCCTGTGTCCCAAAATTGGAAACTTTATCGGAACCACTATTTTGGGGCAAACCACGCCTATCCAGCTGATTCCAAGATCGATGTGTCCCATCTGCAGTATCCATAGTTTGCGTGGCTTTGGGCGCTCCGTGCCTGGCGTTTCCTGGTGCCAGGTTACGTCGCCTCTTATCGCTCATCTGTCTCGCCCTTTCTAGTCGTTCTTCCTTCGATACAGCTGCTGAATGGACAGCCGGTTCTGGGCGTCCAGCTCTCGATGATTCAGGGCCAGCGCCACTGTGTATACGAACCGGCCTTCTTATTTTCAGCTCTCTGGCCCGGCCTTGGTTTTGCGCTTCGGCCTCCCCTTGTGTCTTCAGCGCATCCCTCAACCTCTTTTCGTCATCTGTCAACTCAGCTACCCCTGAGCCAAACGCAGGACGTCCAGACCCGGCAACCGCGCCACCTCCCCCGCCTCCTATGCTTCCAAATGCTGGCCGGCTGCCGAACGCAGGCCGACCGAATCCTCCCCCTGTTGAGAAGCTCGCTCTTCCGGGTTGAGACGGGGCCAGCTGTGCTCCGTCATCGGTACCCTGAGACTGGCGCGATTCCGCGGCCGCCGAGGAATTTAGTTTCGAATTCGATGTTTGTAGGAAGCGTCGTGAGGTATGTGACGGGGCACTGGCTGGTCCAATTCGATGGGCGCAAAACGCGCAAATCGAAGAGCGAGGAGATTCCTACTAAGCATCAGCATTGACTATAGCACCGAGTGCGCAGACTTACCCTCCATATCCTTCCAAGTCTCATTTTTGCGATGCGTCGGAGTTCAGCGTCTGAAAGCGACGTTGGTCTCCAAAATTTGTTATGGCGCATCCAGGTCCAACCAATGTCGGCGCGGAAATGTTCCGGCGACAGCCGCTGACGGCATCGCCACTCGAACATTGATTTTTGGCCTTCAATTGTAAACAATTGAATCACCACTCATCCTCACTATGCCACCGAAATCTAAGGGGAAGCCTTCAAAGGCCTTATTTAAATCGTCTTCCACCCCGAAGAAGCCGCGCTCTTCAACCCCCCCGGCGCCATTCTCTCTTCCACCACCCCAACTTGAACCTCTACTATCCGAACTCTCCCAAGAGCACATATACATACTCTCACTCGATGCCTCCCCTCAGCCTTTTAAAAGGAAGGTTTTTGCCGTACCCGTCGTTACAAACTTAGTCATTGCCGCTCTCATCGCGTGGCGGATCAGCTACACGCTACCGGAGTACATCTCACTCGCGACCTCCTTCGCCAGAAACGACCCTACCGCACCCCTCACACTCTCCTCGATATTGAATCGCTTCGTCGGTTTCTTGATTGACTACTTCCACTACTTCTTACTCGCATGGCCGCGCGAATTTCTTGTGGGCACGAAACACGGGTCACCAGTCCTATGGCGGACCAACATTGGCTTCCGGAATAGCGAAGTCATAGTTCGAAGATCGAAGGCTTGGGACGTCGGGGCGATAGTCCCCAGTGTCGATATTGTGATAGAAAATGAGGAACCGGCAAGGAAACTATTCGATGAAGAAGTCCGACGCGCAACAAGTGTGACGGCTATGCACGAAAAGACTGGATACATGCTACTCAATGGGAAGTGGGATTTGGACTGGAAGCTCATGATATATGCTACGGAGATGATAGATGCCAAAGATGCTTTGTTATCGGATTTTAAGACACAAGCCTTGGTGCATAGTGCAGCGTATGGATGGGTGATTTGGGATGAGAACGTGCAGGGTGGCAACAAGGAAGAGGAGGCACGGAAGAAGATTGTGTTATTTAAGGATGAGTTGACACTGATGGGGAAAGAAGGCTTGTTTTTCCGCTGGATAGAGCTTGTACAGTATGAGAGTGCGAGAGAGGGCGGGTTTACTGCTGAAAGGCAGAAGGAAACAATGAAAAAGGCGAATGAATTGTTCGAAAGGGAAGGAGTAGATTTCGAGGCATTCTGGGACCGGTTGGGGGGAATGCAAGGGATGCCTGGCATGGATGTGGCATAGTGTATTACGATATTAGACAACATAGAATATATATTCACATAGAGTACCCGATATCTGGGTATGTAACGCAATACATATGGAAACCTCGCAAACGGCATTGAGACGTGGTTATGTTCTTGAAAATCAAGACGCTGGCAATGCCGCTACATAGATTCAAGTCTAAAACGCTTTCCCTACTATAATACGGATTTTTTAAGCAACACCAAGAGTTGGTATCTCGCCCTGTTCTTGTTTGATGTCGCCACCAAGCTTGTATGACAACCGCCATCTCAGTTTGACATTGCTTCCTTGCCCATGTGCTACGCCATTGAGATATATCACTTGTGTTATCCCCTCTTTCTGAAGTGGCTGGAGAGTCGTCCCCGTCTGGCGTTCAAGTTTGAGTGAATACCCCTATATGGACAGTTAGTGGCGCACGTGACAGCAAGAGCATGTGGGTGGATATACCTTTGAAACTGCTGCTTGGAATGTGAGCTCCGAGATTGGCATAGGTGTCTTGTTGGAATACTTGAAGGATATTGTGATAATTGGATCCGCATTTGAATTGCGACTCGCTTCGGCGGTGATATTTATTACAGAGTCGGTCAAAGTGATCACATTCGAGGATGGCAACTCGCTGTTTTCTGGTAGCGCCGATTCAAACGCCCACTCATCGTCATCAGTTGAGACGGTTGGTTTCGCGACAGTTGGGTTTGGTGTTGATGAGTTGGAACGGAAGTCGAATATGGAAGGGGTGCTGGAAGTAAGTTGGGGCGTCGACTGCCTGAGTGGCTGTGTTAGAGCTGCAAATGGATCAGAAGGCACTTGCTGCGCAGGCGGTTGGAACCCGGCATAATTTGGCTGTGTAGGCCCTGGCGATGCTGTAGACGCCGCAGGTGTTGGAACTCGCGCACTGCTGTTTTCCGTTGTGGAGGATATCAATGATGGCCCGGGAATGTCTAATACGTTAGCTTCCATATGTACTGCCCTGCCCCGGTATTATTGCAACGGCTCGCTAGCAAAAATATCGGGGCAGGAAAGTAAGATGGGACCAAATGACATACTTGTGTTTGCACCAAAGCCAAGTCCAATAGCACCGGACTGCCCAAAAGGGACGTCGCTGGTAGTACTTTCTCCCATTGACAATCCCAAAAGGTCGTCTTCGAGTCCACCTGGCTTTGACTGTGGTGCACTTGACGATGCTTCCACAGCACTCTCTCCATCGGCATCAAAGTCGATCAATGAGAGTTCATTCGCAGCGTTCTTCGCCACCCCGGTAGTTGTCCCCAAGGTTCCTTTTGCGATTTTAGATGCCGCCTCAATATCACCCTTCTTCATTAGCTTATACCGCTCGACCGTGCGATTTATGCTGTCGTTGATCTCGAAAAGTTTCGCCACGGCCTCGTGGTCGTCTGACTCCTCTTCACACATCTTCTGGATCTTGGGGTGAGCACTTTGCAGTGATGCAGCGAGCTCCTCGTACACATCACCCTCGGTCATTGTCTCTCCCGGCTGGAAAGCCTCAAGACGCTCTTCCAGTAACTTTGCCTTTTGTTGGATTTTGCCCACCTCCTCAGCTGCCTTCGCTCTATAATCAGTTTTCGATCGGGTATCATATCCAGCCATTATCTTCATCAACCGATTCGCTTCCTGCAAATCTTCCGGTCCACTTCTCCGGATAAGCTCCTGCAGCTTTGCCGATTGCGCAGATCTCTCTTCCTCCTCCATCTCCTCTGCCGACTTGAGGTTCTATTACGTGTCAGTTCCGCCCCGTAGCTGGTAACAGAGAGCACTCACATCGCTTGGATTTAACACAGCAGCATCTTCCCTCCTGACCTGGGGAAACGTATAGCCCTTATAGCTGAGAAGCCTATGCATATCCCGTATGAACCCCAAGTCCTCTTTGTACCGACTTGTCTGGCAAATCGTGCTCTTCCATTCTTCAATCGCCTCCAAAATCCTTAACTGGACCCTTGTAGCCCTCACCGGCGGCCGCTCCGGAAACCTCCTAACAAGTTCATTGAGAAACTCCTTCGTGCCGACCTGCAGCTGGAACGGATATCCACAGTTCTTCACGCAGATGTCGAGGAGGCTGAGCGCCAGCAAGGCCACGTTGGGGTTCCGGTGGTTGATATAGTTGACAATCGCAACAGCGGCCTCGCGCGGCGCATTTCCCTTCTTGGAGTTTATGAGGTCCGCAATCTCGAGGTTGAGTGATAGGTTCGGCTCGAAGTACTCGGGTGAGCAGGCTTGCTGGATGAAGCGCTGGAGCGGGGTGGGACCCGAGTCGCCGGCTTGTGAGAAGCGGTCGCGCGCAGCCATACGCGCAGAGGCAGCTTCCATGGGCGGGTTTGGGTGGTTATGAAGCCCGGTGTGAGCTAGTTCGGGGAGAGGGCATGCAAAAGAAGTTCGTGATAGAAGAAAGCTGGGAGCTATGATGTGGTGTGGTGATGTCGATACTCCACCTAGATATAGCTTGGCACTGCGCGGCCATGTCGGAGGGTCGGGGCAAGGCACCAGGCGGTGTGGAGTGGCACAATGTATTATCGAGATAATAGAATTTGGCGGGGCATATCAGCCTCCCCCTCAAACTACATACGACTCACGAAAAGACGAAACAGACGAATTTACGCCTTCCAACTCGTTACGATCCAATAAATTAAATATTACAAGCAGCCCATTTATTTATCCGACTATGGTTCGCCACAAGAAAGATGGCTTCGGCCCCAAAGGCAAAAAATACTCCAACGCACCCCGCCAGCGAGGGCCCAGGGATGACGACTCTGAAGCCCCCCATGGCCGCCCTTCTTTTCGCGCCGCATGCTGGGATCTCGGCCACTGTGATCCGAAGCGGTGCTCTGGCCGTAAACTTATGAAGCAAGGCCTAATGCGCGAGCTTGCGATTGGCCAGAAGCACTCAGGCGTCATCATCACCCCTAACGGCAAGGCGACGGTTTCTCCCGCAGATCGCGAGATAATGGAACAATATGGCGCCGCAGTAGTAGAGTGCTCATGGGCACGTACGAGCGAGGTGCCCTGGTCGCGTATTGGCGGGAAGTGTGAGCGTCTGCTACCTTACCTCGTGGCGGCGAACTCGGTGAACTACGGAAAGCCCTGGCGGCTAAACTGCGTGGAGGCCTTAGCGGCAGCGTTTTATATCTGTGGGCACCCCGAGTGGGCAGAGGAGATCCTAGCACCATTTAGCTATGGTAGCGCATTCTTGGAAATTAATAGCAGCATCCTGAAACGATACGCTGCGTGTGAGGATGAAGCTGGCGTGAAGAAGGCACAGGAGGCGTGGATGGAGAAGCTGGAGAAGGAGTATACGGATAGCAGAGAGGAAGGGGCCGCGGATGATATATGGAAAAGCGGGAACACCAACCACAGAGCAGCCGTGAGTTCCGACGAAGATGAAGATGACGACGACGAGGCAGAAGACGATGACGAAGAAGGTAGCGTTGACGGAATATATCTGGGCACCAACCCGCCTAAGAATTCCACCTCCGACCCCTCTTCCCTGCCAGAAAACGACCGCGACCCCTTTGACATCTCCGACGACTCAGACGACGAAGCCGAAATGGCTGAACTGCGCCGACAAGTCCTCGCCTCGAAACCCTTCTCCAACCCCGCGTCCAATTCCAAACCCTCTCCAGAGCATATTCCGCGCCCCGAACCGGTCGCCGCACCTGATGTGCAAGCAGACTCGGATAATGGCTCCGACGGCGATGATGACGAGTTCGATAGCATAATAGATGCGACAGTTGTCACGGACCGGACTGGAATTGAGGCTAAGCAAAGGGCAAGGAAGGAAGATGTTCCTCTTGCGAGCGTGAGCTATTCACGGACAGTGATTGGAGCGCCGAAGAAGAGGTAGTCGCAGATACGCAGACGGTGGGAGGGCGAAGTATTACAGGTGGAACAAGGGGTGTGCAGGTGTTTGGGTGGTATGTGGTTTAGAGTTGAGCACGTCATACACTATAAAGACTATTTGGCGATGGAAGGCTTCTAGAATATGCAAAGATCTTCCTTCAGCACCCGAGCAAAGGAAATACCCTGGAAACATTTTGCATACTTTCCGTAACTCTATCTGCACCAGCTTTCCAAACCGGTGGGCTTGTCAATAGCTTTAGGCAGACTTCCCAGCTGAAATAGGATATACTATAGTAGGATCTGGATAATAAACACCGGACCATGTGAGCTTGCGGTTTTGATGTTGAGAACTCATTAACCTTTTAAATCATGAAGGGCCATGTTGAACTACTGTCATAATAGCAACATTTGTGTTCAAAAGGCTGTTCCTATCGCATACTCGCTAAAATATAGCTCCAGCTGTTTGAAACAGATCATATCACCATTTGAAATGCTACTCATAAATAAAACAGGCTGAACAAAGTTCAATTTTCTTAGGCACACTACAGATACAAAATCAAATCCTACCAGTGATACATCCCATAGGAAAGTGTTGGACTTTCCTCTCCTCCTCTTTCTCCCTCACAAACATCATCTACTCCAAGACATCACCACCAGTTTAGCAGCTGGTCTTGCTGCAGACAATTGGGTTCCACCATGGGGTCTCGTCCTTGCAATCGCAGATGCAGATATTTCTATCATCACAGTGGGAGTTGCAGTAGCCCAGAGCGAAGCAGTGAGTGAAGCAAGCAAGCCCCTGGGTAACACCGTCGATGTTGCAAGTGACACGCTTCTGCAGGCCTGGCACTTCGACCTCGCGGCCGCGGATGGCGACGTTGCGTGTGGTGGGGTGTTCAAGGTGGACCTGGTGAGGATGTTAGATGGCGTGTTTTATGCTCAGTGGAAAGGGGAGTTTACCTCTTCAACGCCCTCGGTGTGGCCGGGCACGCAGTTGATCTGGCCGCTGGCCTCACCAGTGCAAGTGATGTCCTTGGAGCTGACGTACCAGGAGTTGACCTCAGCCTGGACGGCAAGGGCGAGAGCGAAGAGAACGGGAAGAGTAGAGAACTTCATGTTGATTGATGTAAGAGTAAGTTGGATAGTCTCGAAAAATTCTGAGTTGATTTTGCTGATCTTTGTAGAGCTGTGTTACTTTGGATCTTGTGTTGTTGTGATGATGAGTTCGAGAAGGAAAAGCTGCCCTTCTTATAGTTTTTTGAAGCCTCCTTCGACGCCCTCGACGGTCTCACATCTCGGATTCTTCGAGTCCATTAGGTGCATTCTTGCGAGGGCATCACAGCCCCAAAACTGCCTCGAGGTCGACCATGAAGGCATCATGACGACGAGAAAATTGGTTCGATAGGCCATAGAGTTTTCATTATCGAGAGATATCACAGCCCCATGAAGCTATTCCAGCGTGCCAGCCTGGTTCGAGGCAGATTCGAACAGAGAATATGCCTTGAAGGCGTCATAAATGTGGAAGTGATCGCCGAGCTGGGATATGGAGTTGTCACCTACGCTAATCTCGTAACTTAAGGTGGCCAACGCGAATCAACTGGGTCGGTCAGCTCCACCTCAGGCACGGTGGAATGAGAGCATAATATTGGACGAGAGCGCACAACATTGAAAATCAAGCTGGCTGTGCATTCTACCGATGGCTGACTATGCACCGTATCATTGGAAGCTTCGCGTATGAATTACAAACGGCAAGGACGAGACGAGAGCAAAATCTCTCATAGCACTGGCAGTTATGAAGCTGGTACAATAGCAAGATACATGGGCACATAGAAATCCACTTAGCCAGAGTTGACTTACTAGTGATGAGATTCCGCAATGCTAGACTTCATAAGCGTTAGTGATAGCGGAAGCACTTTGAAGCGGTAAACCCACGAGTTCGGTCTCTTGCCCCTCATTGATGGCCCCTCCCACCATGCGTTATTAGCATGCATGGATATATACCCCGCAGCCACTAAAAAACCCCCCTTTTCGAGAGAGCCTGATCTACAATGCGGGTAGCTAGGTTTCCCCATCATTGGCCTCGTTTAGTCCAAATAGTACTATTTTGGGGGCAAGAGTAGGTTTCATGACGTTTATATCCAGCTGCACAGACCAGGGATTCCCACAGGTCAAACTTTATATCCTATTATAGTTTCGCTGGCGTCGATCCATGGCTTGGCGAGGCGCAGCTTGGCATCCCCGCACAATGCCTCGAAATCACTGGCCTGAGACGGACGAGTCAAGTTATAGGACAGCTAAGCATGTTACATGCTGCCTGAGATCAACAGTAAAGTCACACTCTATTCTTCCGTGCTGACAAGATCAACATGAATTGCTAGGGGAGGTCACATTTCGGTTGATAATTCCGGGTGGACAGTTTGCCACTCCTACCAAAACGTGGGGGAGCATATCCCTGTATTAGGGCACCTAGACTGCGGCGACACGAGCGGGCACTGCGGCACGGGGTGCCAGGGCGACTTCGGGACCTGCGATGCCGGTGGGGGCGGTCCACCGGTGTCGACAGACGGCACTTGCAGCTCCGCCAGCACCCCCGGAGGCGCGACGTGCGCAGGGTCGATGTTCGGTAACTGCTGCTCCGCGAGCGGCTTCTGCGGGGACGCGACTGCGTATTATGGCACCGGTTGCCAGACTAATTTCGGGACTTGTTCTCCTAGCGGCCCGCTGGTGTCTACGGACAGGACGTGTAGCTAGGTGAGCGACCCGAGCGGGGCGGCGTGCGCTAGGTCGGCGTTCAGTGAGTGTTGCTCTGAGCATGGGTATTATAGAGACACGAAGGCGTATTGTAGGACAGGATGCTAGCTAGCTTTAGGGGAGAGTTTATAAGTCCTGCTAGTAGTGAGACGGGGATGTATAGTAGTATATATACTTATGTAGATGAATATAACTTAAACAAAGTCATACCATTGTCCTAAATATCCGAATAGAGGCATACATGCTACTCCCTTGCACCTAGCTTAAAGGTAAACTCGTTCAAGAGCAGTGAGACCTTCTATCTCGCGAAGAGCTACCTATTCTCTACTAAGATCCGCTATAGCACCTTTTCCCTCCCCTCTACACTAGGCTAAACACCCTCCTACGTCCTTATATACAGCTCTACGACCGCTAGGGCCTCCCTTAGCCACCTCCCTACCCTTTCCTCTGCAATCCTCCTCTTTGCTACTATTCCCCTCTTTAATTCCTCTAGAAAAACTTCTCTCTCCTACACCCCCTCAACCGCACCCTACATTACCCCTAAAAATATATGCGACTACACTGTAAAGTCTAACTCACTAACCTCTACCCCTACTGTCTCCTCTACTGTAACAGCAGCTAAAACCTCTACCTCCTCCTTACTCCCTACCTCCCCCTCCCACCCCCTCTACCACGCCTGCATCCCGATCCCACTATCCGGCAACCTACACTACTACACCTCGCTCTCCTACACGCCATCCAAATCTGGCTCCGCGACCTCCCTCCCCTCCCTACTCGCCTCCTATAGCTACGCCGAGTACTTCCCCTTCCCACATACACACATCGAACGCGCCTTACGCAACTAGCACACTAAAGCCATTCGGCTTCTACGCTTCCTTAGCTGAGCTAGACAGTCTAGGCGTACCAAGCTTCATGTGCTTGAGCTAGAAGCGCGCCTGCGTCTCGGAGTAGGGCGGCACGCTTGGGTAGACCGCGTGTAGGCGCGTAGTGGTCGCCTCGAGCGTGCTAAGGGCTAGCTAGGTGAAAGTCGGTAGCGGGAGAGAGGGCTGTCTGTAGCGCGTACACGCGACGCTATGGGCCTAGCGGGGGAGTTTCGTGGTGTGTACGCTAACAGCAGTTAGGGGAGGGGTCGCTAGCGCGGCTGCCCTAGCGGGGAGGAGGAGTCGGGCAGGTCTTGGAGGTCGGGTAGGCGGTAGAAGCAGGCTGATGTACGCTGTGTGAGGGAGGTGGCGGAGTAGTAGGAGCGCTATGCGGAGGGGTAGAGGAGGGCGTAGTGCGTGGCGTAGAAGGCGGGGAAGTTAGAGGGGGAGAGGGGGT